>JAPMOR010074512.1:496760-507613 GCA_026543865.1 Argiope aurantia
AAAATACACAAATGGAAATAAAATATACATTGAGCTTTGAACCGTCATGATAGTATAAAATTTTCAAAAAATATACTTGTGCCAAGAAAATTGTTTATTAATAAAGATACAATTATTATTTAAATTATTTATTCAAAAAATTATTGATTAGTATTATAAACCAATATTAAATTTTATAATAAAAGGGGTTACTATTTTCACGAGCTTTTTTTAAAATTAATTTTATTTGTAAACAAAAACCGCCTCTACAGGGTTCTCATTATTAGCGAAATAATTAAAAGAAAATGATACATCAAATAACGCGTCCAACATATCTTTAGTGGCATACAAATTTACAATATCACAGCATAGTTCCATAAAGAACAATACTACAATTTGTATGGAACATGATAGATACAACTTAGTTCGCACGAGATATTATACGAAATTTCCACGACGCTGCTCGATATTTTGAAGGCTGGTCAATATCACGAAAATATCGAAACAATGTTATTGGACATTTTCTGCTGATAGGAAATGGCAATTAAGATGTAGTATCAACAACAAACCTTCGGAATGTTTAAACGAAGTATTCAAAGTACATGACGTCCAAACCCGGACATATGTTAGGCCTTAAAATCCCATAAAAGCTATATAGTACGCTTTTTCTATTATACATGTTTTCTTTATTAAAATCATTGGCAAATAACCATCTGAAATGGTGAATGAATCAGAATCTGAAAATTACTCGTTTCTATATGATTGACTTAATCTTAAAATTTATCTTAAGATTTTCACCTAAGGGAAGTTTATCTGCCATATAGAATTAATAATAAAAGTAAAGGTAGAGAATATTTTTAAAGCGCTGGCATCCTGGCCTAGGGGTAGCGCGTCTTCCCTGTGATCTGGGCACCCAGGGTTCCAGGCCTGGTTCGGGCAGGGTTGTCCTTCCCCCTGTGTTCTATCTGTGAGGTGTGTGAAAGAGCTTCCCCCACCTGTAAAAAGGGCTTGTGGGCGCGATTTCATGAGTGTCATCTTCGTAGGAGCTAAAAGTCAGACTTCTGCCATTGGGTGCTCAGGGGCGTTTATCCTCAGAAGCTACTACACAAACTCGGTTTAAATCGCGGACTGCATCAGCGGACTTATCTATGACAAGTACATAAGTAACAACAACAAAATATTTTCAAAGCGAGAAAGATCATCTTACTTTTAGGTCTACTTTGCGGGCATTGGCAAGTAGGACAAGGAGTGCTGTTATCCAACTGGCATGGTCGTGGACATCTAGGCACAGAACAACCATCATTTACCTGTTGAGGGCTTCGGCGGAGACGGGCTATAAGAAATAAATCAAGGTTGGCCGAAAATTTAAAATAAAAACATCAATATATATGAAAAGAAATAAAAGCATAAAGCTTACATCTGAAAGATTTAGTTAAAGTTTTTTCGTATTTCCAGTAATGTCTTCAAAATAAAATAATGTCTTCAAAGATTAAAAATAATTGCCTATGTTGTGCAACTTATGTTTATTAAGATATGATGAACAAAAAAGAACGTATGCAATTGTGTGTGTTTTTTTTTTATTTCATTCAATGTTTTCAGAAATTAAAATATTCAAAAAGTTGGAATTGTTGTTTGATATGTTGCTTAATTGCTGGAAACCTCACTTCCAAGTGATACCTTCAAAGTGTATAAAATTTTTCCCAACATTTACAAAAGTATGAATTGATTGAAAACTGAGAGAAAACCGAAGTATGATCAACACTTACTTTAATGAAAATATTTTTTTGTCTTTCCATTTAACATTTAGCATGGTCTACAATAAGTGAATTGAGATCGTTTCAAGAATTACAAGATTGTTTACGAGTGATTGCTGCATTTTTTTTCATTAGCCTAGCCTTCCAGTGCCTAGTACTAATCTCAATTTTCTAGCATACTTTTGACACATTTAAGGTATCAGATACACTCTTAAAAAAAGTAAAAATGCAATTCTGTTCTATGTGAATTTAGATAAGAAATCAGATAGAACAAAATATTCAAAAGCAGTTGAAATAAAAATATAAGCCAATAATTCACGAGAGCATGCAAACAATTCTGATGAGCATCATCTTCTACAAAGCAACCTTGCCCCTTTCCGCCGCTTCCGAATATCAAATTCTGAAACATTCATACGGTTGAGTGTAAGATTCGATGACATTATATTAACCTGATACTGCATCAGGTAATCATATTTATCAGGAACACAAAACTGATAAGGTACTTGATATTAGTTTCTGAACTCAATTAGTACCAATGGTAATCTCTTATACCTCATTCGCTTTCGATCGTCTTCTATTATATAAATCTGACACAAAATATTACGTTGATATAGCCTAATTTGTCGTCATAACTCATCAAAACTTTGAACATGCCTGACGACTTTTTTTTCACTAAGTTTATAATCACCAGTTACTACAGTTCTTTATCCAAGCAACGATGCCCATACCACTGAAAAATACCTATCTTCTCTTATACTAACTATATTCGAAAAACTTTTTCTTTTCTTTTTTCTTCCACCTTTCAACCATTGTTAAAACCAGGGCCACCAGCACATCATCATCAATACCTCTTTCAAAGAAACCTTATCCCTAGTTAGAATCGTGTTCGTATCAGAGTCAGTTACCAGCCTCGGCGTGTGTGAGAGTCGATACCCATCGAGTGCCTGGTTTCTTACCGATGGTTACCTGCTGTATCAGGTACAGTAGAGCATCAGTATCAGCCTATATCTGATAATAGCAAATCCGGGTATCAACCCAATCCAAGATCCTTGGAATGACTACGAAATCAACCAAAGAATACAAAAAAAAAAAATAGATGTGATGAAAAATGTTTCTCTTCCAGAGACTTTGTTTTTACCTACAAATGTGAACAACACTCGCCGAATACCCACAATGTATTTCTTTGTGTCAATCAAAACTGCAAAATATGTTTTGATAAATAATAATGATGGCACTCGCAACTGTGGAAAGGCAAAGGGATAACAGATTCTTCTAGCACCAGTTATGGAGGAAACAATGTATTTTACCAGTGCAATTCAGCACTGTATCGAATTAATTTACATGTTAATATGTTTTTTAAATTTGAATTTAAATATTTCAAAATAATTAATTTTTAAAAACTCGGAAAGATTAAATCTATTAAATGAAGTCTCATGTCAAGAAATTTTCATAGCTTTTGTAACTTTCTATGTGATATCATATTGGTTTTTTTTCTTTTCTCCACAGAATATCTCCGAACTTTGAATCTCTAGGATTACTTGTCGATTGAATGGATATACGTGGGAAGATTTATTATAAAGAAAAAGATCTTAACAGCATACAGTACACAAAATAACAACTATACACAATACATTAATGAAAAAGGGAGTGTTTGATGGGGAGTACGAGTACAAGAATTTTGATGAAGTTAATATTTCTTGGAGAAGGGGTTGATTGAGGAAGGGGACAAAAATTTATTCAGGACTTGGGTCTGAAGAGATCAATTCTTTGTTATCTTACATAAACCATACAGGATTTCTAATTTTGATTTTGGACATCTTGTTTCTCATAATGTTGATTCACCAGATTCGTTCGGCAACGTGGGTGGGTTAGTTTAGATGAAAAGATGTGGTGAGAGGAGGCAGCTAGTGGCAAAATGAAGTGGTACCCACTTCCCCGCAGTTATCCGATCCTTTAATATGAAAACGTTTGAAGTACGAAGAGAAAGGACCACGGCCGCTGGCAAAGATTGTATCTAGTCGGTATCATATTACTGCTTTAGATATCAAGTAAATGATTATTTTATTAATTCTATTCGAACAGAGAATTCTAACAAAGGACTCAATATATTATTGCTATTTGTTTTGTGATTGGGGTTGAAGTAGAAAATGAAAACTGCGAACCTATTAGGGATACGCCCGATTCACACTGACAGGTAGGGCAAGGGGTTTTATAATTGACGGTACATCCTTGCGGGCATCTCGTCGTAGAACATCGGCGTACTTGAGGACTGCGGCGAATTCGGGCTGTAATAAACGATATTAAGTATAAGTTTAGAAAAAGAAAAAAGGCATCAAAACTAAATAAAAATCAAAAATGGCCCGAGTATTTATATTTAATTTAGGTCACTTTTTCATATTAATTTTTATTCTAGATTGATATATCGAAAATAAAACTTTATCTAAGAGATTTGATTTTAATAAATTAAATGAATGATTTTTGAAAAAAATTGAGTCGTTTCGGTTTTTTATTATAAATTGTTAAAACGATAAACATAAAGTCCGATTTCCTTATGTTTACACTATATCTGAAAAAATTAGAGAACAACACCTATCAGTTATTTGGCAAGTCATTGAAATATTTATTCGTTGAAATGAAATACCATGATTTTATATTTTTAAACAGCAAAGATAGAAACTTTATTTTAACTTCATTAAACTTTATTTTATTTTATTTTGAGTATATTTTTTTTTATCTATCCTTCTGAAGCTTTTTTAAATGTTTAAATACTTTACATGAATTAATAATGTTAAATACTTTAATATTAATACTTAATGTTAATGTATAATGTTAATACTTTTAATGTTAAATACTTTACATACAATTATAAACCAAGAATTAATTTTATTTGCGAACGAATTTTGATTTTCAATCCTTCATATTTAAAATAAAGAGAAAATCTATTCCCAGAAAATTAAATTACAATGAATCGAAGGGGGAACAAACCATCGTTTTAGAACTATTTTTATATGAAAATGTAGTAACGGATATAGTTATTAAAATGGAAGCAGTTAGTCGGTTTGATGGTTAGAGAAAACAAATAAATAAAATGAAATTCGATGTGTGGTCTTAGTACATTAAAATTGCTGATTTAACATTAAAAATATTAAAACATAAAAATTGCAGATCTATATGAAATTTTGAAATATATTCATTAACAGAAAAATAATTCATTTATTTGCTTCTTAACTGAAAGTGCACAAGAAAGTCAGTGAGAAATTATTTATATATTATTGTTAGAAAGGCAATAGAAGTATATTATTATTGTTATTGTATTTGTTGTTAAACAAGCCGGAGAAGCCTCCTCGAAATTTTCTCGCATATTACTTAATAAAAGGGCTTTTTCCCTTTCATAGCATACAAATTGTGGGCATTGTATAAGGCTGGTTTAACTGGGCAAAGTAGCGTTCGCACGAAGCCAACTATGCGCGCAATGGAAGGTCACGCCTACTTCAGGAGCATCACGTGACCCCAACGAGAAAGTGGAAAATAATTTCTCATTAGGATAACTATTTGCCATTGTCCCATTGCGGTCACGTGGTCTTTCTGAAGTGGGCGTGACCTTCCATTGCTCTCATTACTTGGCCTGGCGTGAACCCTGTTTAAGGCTAGTAGTGGACAGTACTCATAGGGAAGAAAATCGAGCCTCTACTTTTAAAGCCTAGATTTATCTAAATCATTGGGTTTCTGCATTATCGCATTCATATGAGGGCAAATATAAAAACAAACGGACGGTCTATCTATTGATGGATTTCGTTCATACCTTGAGACGGATCTACACTCTAGATGCTAAAATTATGTACCAATTTTAATTTATCTAGTTTTTTTTAATGTTATGAAGCAATTGTATTTGGCAGATGGCTGTCAAACTTCCTGTTAATCGATTTTATCCAAAAGCTGGTATAAATTTACAAATTTGGTGTAAAAATCATGCATCAAATTTCTTCCGTCCAGCTTAAAGCATGTTTGAATTTTTGCGTTCATAGACATACAGATATAGTTGTAAAAATGTGTTTTTTCAAACTGAAACGTGGAGATTCATCAAACTTTCAAGTTCAGAATTTTTCGACATTAGAATATTTCTTCTTTGAATTATTTGTATAGGAGAAGGCAAAAATTACTTTATTTACATTTTAAACAATGAATGAATAAAAGTAAAGGATTTAAAATTTCCGTCTTTGTGTGACAAGCTAGAGAAACAAAGAATGAAAAAATGCAAACCTGACACGGACAGTTCAGGCCCACACTGACAGGATGGACAAGGCTTGGTTCTGTAATCCAATGAGCACCCTGGTTCACATCTTGGTATGCCACATTGCATTCGCGAAATGCCCAGAATTCCAGCTGTAAAAGATTTAACAGTTACATAGATACGCCGAAAAACAAGTTTACAATCAAGCAAACATAGATAGCAATGTGGAATAAATTTTTAATAAATAATTTCGTTGCTTAATTTTTAAATTTCTAATTTTACCGTTGCATGAAATAGGCAGGAAAAACAAAGAACCTATCTATCGATCCTAAACACTAATCTGATTTCTACAATTTTTTGCTTCATATGAGAAAGATAATGACTTCTAGATATATCTTCCTTGGACATCTATTTTCTCACTTTAGAGAAAAATTACACACAAAAACTACAAGAACAATACTTCACCGTACATTTTCTGAGGAGAAAGAGTTTCCCAGCCATAACCGTTGTGATGATTTCAAGAATTTTATTTCTTATGAAAGTCCTTCAGTGCTAGATGCAACATCAATGGTCCCTTGTCTCCCACCGAAAGGGAATATCTCCCAAGTTTTGAAAAATTTCTCAAAAGTAAAATTTTTTGGCAATTGTAAAGCCTTGAACTTTAACCGATTTCGTCAATTTTGAAGTATTATTAAGTACTGAAGATACTTGATGCTTATCGCCCAAGTTGAAACAGAACTTTCTTTTATTGTGGCACGATCTAGTTCACCAGACTTAGTTGATATGAACACAAATTAATATTATAAATATTGTTCCGTAACCAATGACACACGCTGTTACAGCAGCGCCATCATCAACAACGAGATGTGTATAGCGAGGTTATGTTAGCGTCATGGTTTATGGTTTAAAAGTGTGAAAATCAAATAAACAGAGTGGAAAATTATAGTCCTTGAGAAGGAGTTTGTGAATAATTTTCCGTCTTCAAACAAATATGGTGGAAGAACAGCTGGTGGCAAAGGTGTATAGTACCATTTTACTATTTGGTTTGATTATCAAAAAGGAATTTTGAATTGTAACTACTAAAAAATTATTTCATTGGAACGCATATTTTCCCAGCAAATGTGTTTAAATACAAACCTATTCCAGGAAGTGGCTTCTAGCTAAATTGTGACTAAATGCACATATCATTCATAAAGTGTTTATAAAAAATGCACTTCAGCTGAAGTTTTACTACGCATGATTTTATCATAAGAATTCTTTTTTTTTTCCCTTCAACCTTTCATAACTCTGAGAGTTAAATTTATGCACCTGCGTTTGTAGTTTGTGTCAGCATTGTTAATGCATATATCATAGTTTATTTGATTTGATTTAATAGAGTCTTCATTATTACATTTAAGGTAAACGTATTTTTCTTAGGAACATCAAATATCATTTTTTTGGTCGTCTAGGAATGACGCAATTCATTTGTATTTCCAGGAATTAGTTCTTAAAAAATAACAAAAAGGAAGAAAAGATACTTTTAATGTAGAAGAAATGTATATGGAGTGCATTTGGCGGGTTATCGCTAAGATTTGACGAATAGTTCCCTGTTTGTTTGGAAATAGTTCTAACACGCCAAGGTTTAGTGCCAACATTTGGCTAGTATTTATATTATGCAGTTGCCAATATTTGGTGACGATATTTGGCGGTAACTAGTAGCAATAATTTAATTTGGCGACGATGGTTACTATGCTAACGGAAAAGTACCGAATATTTTATGTTAAACTGCTTTCGTGACATAAATTCAAATAGGATTCTAGACATATGATGAATGTGACTACTTTTGTTTTCAAACAGCTTCAACATTTTTAAAGTTTCTTGTGATTTAGCTTTATAAGATTTTATCGGCTTGTAAGACGAGCGATAAATTCTAAATTAAATTGGTGAATTTCACGTGAGCAAAAATTGTTTTCATTCTTGTGTGAGTATCTTGTTCTTTTGTTTCATTCCTCTACGGATAGTGTCTATTTGTCGCAAATTTTAAGAAAATGCTATAAACATGTCTTTAAAAGAATTAAGCAGAGAATTAGAGTTCTGAAAACTAGCATTGCAATTACATTTGTTGAAATTTTTTTTGGAAATTATCTGCATTTATAATATGGAATTTTTAAAATTTAGCTTTTAGTTTTTTTTCTCTGAAAATTTTTTGTAAATTATTTGTATTTATGATGCAGAATTATTGAAATTAAACTTTTTTTTCTGTCAAAAAGTTTTTTATAACAAGGAATTATCGAAATTATGCTTTAATTTTATTTGTTATTAATTAAAATATTTCTTAACAATATTATTCAAAGAAAATTGCTGATTTGTAGAGTATTTTTTAAATGAAATTATTTAAAAAATATTTTACGAATAATAATTTTTAATTGAGTAAACGGATTATTGATTCCGTGTTACTGTTATTTTTTGGTTTTGCGATTATTTTTATTGCATGCATTGAAATATGCAATTAGGAAAATGAATTTTGTTTACTTTTTAAAACCTTTATTTATAAATGAACTCTTTTGTTTTTTAGTACTAGAAATTTAAATATCTATCGAACACAGGGTAAGGATTTACCTGACGCTTATTGAAACTACAATTGGAATAGTGAATTCATTACATTTCTCTTTAAGTTCCAAAGTAATTGAACTTAACAGCAAATTTTCATAATTTGAAAAGAAATAGTTTTTGAATTTTTATCACAAATAAAATTGCGGAAAAAGTCTAAATAACTACTCCAAGAATAGAATAGTGCCGAAGTGAAAACATAAACAAACGCAAATATATACATACATTAACTAACAGAACAAAGGCTGCATTCTGCTTTCGGTTTAACTACTAATTACCCAGCCGATCAGATTCTCGAACATTTCTTATTAGTCAAGATTTCTAATAAAAACCACCGATTTATTATAACTTCCAAATTAGAATATAAGTAGTTAGTTAGAAAATATATATGCAAGAACTTCTGGCAATTAAAATTAAAGAAATAAGAGCAATATTCCATTAAAGATGATACTTACTGCTGAAATAAAGAACGATTCCCAGAACTAATAAAGCTGCAATAGCTTTCATGGTTGAGAATGTACTTGATATTAGCAGGAATACTTGAGATATCTATGGCTGATTGAGATATGTTGGATATGCCAACTGAAGCCGTATTTATACAAATTTTTAGGTCCTCCCCTTCTAAATATAACACCAATCTGGTGCCGAATAAGGAAGGGGCACAGCCAAAAATCCAAATTCTAGATTTTCACTGGATAATTCTTAATAAAGTTCTTAATTATTTTCATGACGTTAATGCCATATCCAATTGCAAAAGCTGTCAAATTTACCATATTGAGAAATAAAGTCCTTGTTGTTGACTCTAGGACAATGTGTTATCAAAAACTGATATTTTGGTTCACATTTTTAATTACATGTGACAGATGCTGCTCAAAGTCAAAAGATATCTCCTTGTGAAGACTAGCATCGCACGGAAAATGTTAACCAAATAATGTATCTTGATACTAAAAATTCTAGCTATTCTACAAAATTTACAATCTGCTTTTTAAAGTTTTTGTATCTTCTTTTTTCGTTAGTGATGGTAAGTATTAGAGTAACAGTAATGAACCATATCTTTTTGGAACAGCTGGTAGATTTGTTGCATATCTCAAACACAAAATTTAAAATTAGATAATTTCATATCCGAACGTGTTATAAAGATAACTCTAACCAGCGTTAATAAATATATCAGTTAAGTACCATTACATCAAAAAAAATAATTTTTAAAATTTTTTTGAAAATGTTAGAAATTTGGGTATTTTTAAAAATTAAGTTAATTTCTCAGTGAAACTATTAATGTCAAATTCTTCATGAAAGCAGACGAGTTGAAATTAAGTGATTTGTTCTGTAAATAATGCAAGAAAGTATTTATACAGGTGTCATTCATAAATCTCCAAAAAACAACTTTTGGTGTTTTGGGGATTTTCTTCTCTCTAGGGTTCAAAGATTTTCTCTTATTACATTTAATTAGGATGTTATTTTGTGAAAAATATCAAAAGGCATTGGCAAAACAGTATATCAAGGGTATTTTTTTAAAGTAGACCAACGAATTCCCAGAATAATGTTAAAATGGTAATAACTTTTCACTTATATAGTAGAATAGCGTAATCCCCCGAAATAAATATAGAAATTTCAAAAACTTTTCAGGCTTTCTTTCAAATACTAACTACATCCCTAATAGAATCAATCGAAACCCATTTCTGTCGAAATTCGAATCATTTCTCTGTAAAAAACCAATAATAAAACAATCGGTGCCAATAATTTACCATTTTTTAAAAGAATTTACTGTATTTTTTTTAAAAAAAACTTTTAAGTGTCGGAAACGACAAAAAGGTAGTCAACTTTTTTGACTTTAAAAAGGTAGACATTAAGTGAAACACTGAATAAAAAAAAATCGATTAAGTGAGTTTAAAAGGGAAAAAGTACATTAAAATACGAAGAAATTAAAGCTTTTCAAAACTATTTTGTTGTAATTAACAACAAAATTTTTGACTATTGAACTTTAGCAGCCATAATATATGATGCATAGCCTCACAGGTGATTCTGTGGAATTAATTCAAACAGGATTTGATTTCGAAAAAGAAAGCAAATTATATTGATCTTCTGAATTGGACCAGTAGAGCTTGGAATCTGCTAAGAGAAAGTGATTTCAAAAATAAATAAATAAATAAAGAGCATGAAAATGTAATTCCAGAACACAGTATTTTAAATTATCACGACGATGTATAAAATTACAGTTGAATATAATAGGAATGTTCTTAAAATAATTCTAGAATAGGAATGTTCTTAAAATAATTCTAGAATAGGAATGTATAGGAATG
>JAPMOR010074517.1:0-59157 GCA_026543865.1 Argiope aurantia
CCATTTTCTAAGAAAGCTTTTTCTGGATTTTTCGTCTCTGCTTCTTGCAATAACAACTATAGAATTTTAAAAATCAAAAGACCTAATCCGTATCTAAGGGTCAAGCCAGGTTCCGCTGGCTCTGTAACATCCCATTGAAACCGCTATACCACATCGTAGGGCTGTTTTTTCAATTTACATCTATATTTCAAACACAAGATTTTATATGAAAAAAGTTGCATTCTATCAATATTCTGAAAAAACTGAATTTTTCTCTTTTATATTTTCAATTCCATAGTTTCGATAAATAATTTCAATAATGATACCAAAATAAAACCATAAAAAGGATGAAATCCTAGTAAAACACTGAATTGGAATTTTAATCGGATATACAAACTACTTTAATTTTTAAAGGCTGTTCGCGAATATGATAGTTATAATTTGCATTAATTCTATAATATTGCTTGCCTTTGGATGAAAATTTATTCTACTTTTCATGGCACTAATAAAACAACATTAAAAAACTAGTTTTATATTGGAAACTTAAGGTGTGCGTACACGCTAAAAGATATATATTTTTTAAAATTTTAACTTTAAAAATCCATTTTTTTTCACATTAGGTCATTAATATATGTTTAAACTCATTTCAGTGAGAAAAAAACCCTATTACATTAATTATTAATTAAATAATATTTAATGAGCTAATTAGCATATTTTTTGAAACATGATATCTTAAATTCTAATTTGTACAGACAATTCTAGTTGGAAATTATGCATAATATTAGTCTTCATGTTGTCTGCCTCAATCAAGTTATAAAAATATATAGTTTTTTAAAACAATTTTTTCATCAACGATGAATAGAAAAAGGCGAGATTTTTTCTGTAATTTTAACTTTTAAATAGCTAGTAAAAAATTTCTATAAATATAACTTTGAGGCACAAAACATCGGCTTCTTCATACAGATTATTTTGATATATAAATAATTGTATTTGGTTAATTTTTTGTTGAGTTATTGTTTGAATGAAGCAACATAGTGGAAAAATATTCTTCATAAAGTGAGTTTTAAAACGTAACTAGACGTTTTAATGAAAGCACCTCAAGAAAAATTATAACTCAAGAAATATTTCGAATATTGACAACATCTTGGTATTGTGTGAAAGCTAAAAGATCACAGAACATTATTAAGCAATAAAAAAATTATTCGATATTTTGAACGATTTTCGAAGTTTCGAGTGTGTACATACACCTTAATCGTAAATAATTTTTTCTAAATATTATGAAATATTTAGAAAATTATAGATTTAATTATAGAAAATAATTTATTAGAATAATTAGATTTCATAATTTATTCCAAATATTATGAAATCTAGAAATCAATATTTTTCAAATTGAATTCTAGACGACTCCACCTATGAAGCCATTTTTTTGAACAATATAAATTGCTTTAAAATTATTAAAACATTGTTACCGAGACAATAGTTTTCAAGACTAGTACATTTCAAAACTCTAGCACACGGCAAGCAAGTGATGTCAATTACAAGTTCCATTCTTTTGCAAATTAAACTCGCGAAGTTAAGTAATTGTGCTTAATACATCAAGCAAGATATGGACCAAAATTTCCTCTTCACCAAAATAGCCTATCTTTTCCTAATTTTGGAATCAATTTGCGATAGCTGCGATTATCCTTTTGTCCGTATGATACGTTCACTAAGAAAACTAGGCAACGAGAATTACATAGATGAAACGGAATACATTCAAAAGGCAAAGTATATTCTCTGTATTATATTAGGATGAAGCTAAACCTAAAATTTATCGCATTATGCAAATAAAAATAAAGAGATTCCCTTTGTTATTGCCTGCAAAAATTTAGTTACAGCAGACTTTCATAAACACGAACATTAGCTTAGTTACTGTATTTAATAAAACAAGGAAAACAACCTCTTTATACGATTGGTACTTATGGAATACTTAATAGAGAATAAAAGTTTTCATAGCAATCAAACTTATCTATTCAAATATCTGCAGCTAAAAAGCCAATTTAAATCAAAAAAAGTATAATTGTAACATTTCTACTTGAATCCAGAATGTGAATTGTAGTTGTATTTTACATTAAGACATTCGTTGGTGTAAGCAACCTCCATGCACTTTTCTTTAATCTGAATTTACAAACGGGACCTTGTAAAAATGCCCCGGGAAATGTAGCAATGCAAAATTCTATTTCATTCTAACCGAAACTGTTTGGACGCCTCTAAAGACTGTCACGAAGCAACCATCTAGCTTTAAGGTGTTACAATAACCAATAAGCAATTGAAAATATCAACTGTAGAGCATTAATCAACTCGTCACTTTTTGGCCTTCCTGAGGTCCACCATATAGCAATTCCTTCAGGAAAATTGCTTTGACTGGTTGACTGCTTTAACATGCAGCAAAACTTCAGCATGTTAAAGCACGTGGGAAAGAGATTGCGATTTGGTTATAAAAGACTTTACAAAGCTACAAAGTAGAGTTAAGAGACCAACTAGTTTCAAAAGTGCATAATAGCAAAAATAAGTCAACACGGTCTGTTTCAAATTAGAATGGTTTCAGGATGAATAACTAGTATAAAGTAAACATAGGCGTATGCTGGTTTCCTTTTACAGCACGAGAAAAATGTTTTATAATCGGGGTGGGATGATATATTTACACATTGAGCAAAATGACGTAATGGTGCATAAACATGTATGTAAATTAAAGCGATAATTAAAAACTTAATTTGCATAGAATGTGTATGGAACCTTTTTTAAATAAATTAAATATTCCTGAACTTATAGAATATTAATATTTATCTTTAATAATTTTCCTATATCTTACGTAAATAATCCAAAACTTGATATAGAAAATATGAAACGTTTCATCCACGTAACTCATTACATATTTTCTGCACACAAAAGGGCCGTTTTGTTCCCACTTTCCCTTCAGAATCGGGATGATAGCAAATTGCTATTCATATTCGCCAACAGGAGCTACCTTAGGTGACCCCCGTTGCAAAGGGAGCTAGTAGTATTTTTTGTGGATAAACCCAATCTTGGAGCACATAAATAGCACCTAAGGAAGAAATCATAACTACAATATGCATACAGATGGGTCGCTTTCATCGTCAATTTTTAGATGAAAGTATCCAACATTAATATTTTCCCTTGAGCATACATCCAATAACTATTCCAACAGCAACGATGGAAAACCCATTGTTAAAACCCAGTTCTGTCTTAAGGTTTTTGAATAATACTAGTTAAAAGCACTTCCTGAAGAAATAACTTAAAATCTTACTTATACAACTTTGCTTCAAATTGAGTATCGGTAAATTTCGCCTTGCTACAATAGAAAATATCTAGGACAAATTAATCTTGTATTCTTATTAAAAACGTCATTTGCCGAATAAAGAACGGCGTAAATTTGCACAAAATAGTAAGAATATAAAAATAAGCGATTAAGGTAACTGTCAATGATATTTAATATAGATTCATTAAGAACAATTGCATGCAAGAATTTCATATTTTCAACAGCTCCAAGTTGTCTTGATAAAATTCTTTTGGGTATTCAGATATTCTTGCGTCCAAAATCTAATCTTATGACATTGTCTACTAGTATGAGTTTATTTTTCCAATTGTATACAGTGCAAGTTATTCAAAATAGTTAAATGTCTAACGATAAATTAATAAAAACATACTTCCAAGAGTTGTTTGTCTACGATCTTGGCGTATATCAATTTTTCATTACAACTGAAACTGAAATATTAAGAAGATTCTTAGTTCAGTAAACGAATTATGTTTTTTTTATTCAGCAAGAATATTTTTTTGTAATCTTGACTGAATATTTTTTTAAAATTCAATATACGAACTTGTATCTAATCTTCCATACATCAGACTTCCAAGTATCCTTTAGCGAGAAGGAAATAAAATGCCACCTTAAAAAAATTAAGAAAAATGTTTAAACAGATAAAGTGCTTTTTAAAAAAAAGTCGGGTTTTTTCCTCCCGCGCTTTTCAAATTCAATCTCCACGCACAATGTGTTATCAAAAACAAAAGTGGCGTTTTTTTAAATCAAAATAACTAACATAACGTTGAAGTATTGCAATTTCACATAATATATATTAATTTACAACGATGATTAAGAACTAAAAATGGCATGTTGCAGTAATTTCACATTTTTTATTTTAGAACTGTGCGACCGGTAAACCTATTTTAGTATAATATATTTTATTGTTTTCAAGAAGTTGAATATTTAAAAAATCAATTCTATTCCTGTTCATAACAGTTAGAAATTTGAGATTTAATGAAAAACAATTTTTGCGGACTCTAAGCCATCCTTGAAGGAACGAATATATCAATCAGGTCACCAATTTTGTTTCTTCACTATTTCTCACTAATTAATCTAACCCCCGATATTACTACTTGAAAAAATGTTTCGATTATGTTATATTTATATATGTACGGTTCATTCTTTCGAACAGTCCGTTAAAAACTGGAATATACATTTATACTTCTTTCATATGTAATAGTCTAGAAGAAAATATATTTATAAACGCTTCTTAAATGTTTCCTCAAAATGAAATAAGAATTACTCACCCTGATCTCCGTCATCCTCTTCATCCGTCAGAGGTAAATGCTGAAAACAAAGGAAAAAAATAATGACAACGGTTGAAAAGCGCAGTACATCAAAGTAATTTCTGCCCTATACTTACTATAATCTTTTGATTATCCGATTCAAAAATTATCTTAAGAATTGAAAAATAATAATTTTCGAAATATTTTTTAAATTAATAGGTCTTTCAGGATCAATGCATTTAAGAGAAAATTTTCATACTTCCGACCATGAACTTTTATATTTAGTGTAGTAAAATGCCCCTGAAATGTGGAGATTCATCAAAACTTCGAGTTAGAATTTTCTTATACAAGAAAGTAATTAGCAGAATTTCTCCCCTCGACTTTCTCGTTTATTTATACAATCTTGCATCTTTTTGATTCTCCTGCTACCCTCCTATCCCTCCTATGAACATAAAGAGGAAGTTAAGTATACAATAGGGAAGTACACAAGTTGATTCTCCCAGACAGTTGCATGTAAATTTCAGTATGGTGCATCAAACATGTCGTGCATTTGGACCCTGTCTTTTCCATTGATTTGATCAAAAATTTAATGTAGATCAACAATTTCATTCGCATAAATTAAAGTTTCAGTTATCATTTCCACACCATCTTAATATTCATATTAATTCTAGCGGATCAAAAAATGATTCTAGGTTAAAATTTGAAATAACTGAACAATAAGTGGTCACTCCTTTTTATATATTTTTCCTGTATTTCGTATACAATTTCTTATACTCGTATAAAGTTTTGATGATAAATCTATGCACCAAATTTCATTAATAGTTTAGACTAGTTATCAAGTCAGACAAATCCAAAAAGGTTCAAAGCTGCTAAATTTTTGTGTATATTATTTGCATCTTGTACATAATTTTGTGCAATTATATTTCAATACTATTATATTAATTCTAGTGTTTGTTATACAACAATAAAAAAATAAAACATAACATTCTCCGATAAAACTAAATTTTGCCAACAATTATTAGCGATTTTGCATACAAATGTAGCATTCTTCGTATAACAATTTAATAAAATATAAAGGCCCACTTCATTAGTATTATATTCAATGCATATTAGCACTGACAGTTTTTAGGTGAAGCTAAATATTTAGGAGTAATTTCAGACAGGAAACTTTAATAGAAATAAGATTCTTTTTCAATATATGTTGATTTTGAGGCTTTACCACTTTAATTTTATCCTCTACTCATCCAAATTTCCAAATTGAATAGGGACAGTAAAATTCTTATTTTCACAGTATTTGCGTCCAGTACACATGTATGCATGCTCTGTATAAGCAGTAAACAAAAAAACCAAAGAAAAAATTACAATAGCAGCACAATAGGATCATTCGAAATTTTTGTCAAGCTACTTGGTATACGAGAACCACGGATCTAACAAAAGCATTACAATACAGCTCTTTCCTTGAAACTGCTAAGAAATTCAATACATTAAACAATATATGGATTAAGTCGAAATATATATAGGCATTTGTCAAGAAAATGGAAAATATACCCTCAATATTAATATTAAAAGGTCCCGAAATACCCTCATGGAATAGATTTGGCCTAAGTCCAACGTTCTCAGTACCATCACACCCACAAGCTTTAATAAACCTTCCTATTGGCCCTCACGAAACAACAGTTTATACGTAGCTCCTAACAACTCAACCTTCGAAAGCTATTATTGTATCCACCAGGAGATCATTTCTTGACAAATGCCTATGTTTACGGCGGTTGTTAAAAAGAACAGGTTACTGTAGGAAGTGTCCATTCCGCATAGGTAGAAATTCATTCTAGTTTCTTACAATAACACGTTTAGTGCCGATATTTGGTACTACTACATTTTATTTTTGAAGACAAAATCAAAAAATAATTCACTAAGCTGAAAATCATTTGAATACTCAGAATATTGAAAATATCCGATATTCCTGTCATACGTATACAAATAATAATGCAAATCGAATAAAAAAAATAGTAATTATTAGTAATTGCACAAGGAAAGAATCTAAAGAATCATACATGACAAAAATTAATCGTATTCCTTTTAAATTTATGCAAGTAATTAATATCAAATTCTCCGGAGCAAACGCGTGGTAATGTCTAATTTCGCATCAAACAATAGTAAAATTAATGCTAATTCATAAGTTTTATAAAAAGTTTATATTTCAACATAAAATAAGATGTTCATTGTTAAATATGCTTAAAACTTTTCGAAATTTATATTTCTAAATATGAATTATATTTTTAACTATACAGAAGCTCTTGTCATAACTTATGAAAGAGGAAATTTCCAAGATATTACTGCAACTTCTTCGGAACAAAACTCTGCAACATTGTGCACAAGTTTATGTGCATGTGATTTTAAAGTCTCGCCTTTCTTAAATTTCAAAGACATTTTAAAGGATATCATAATTTAAAATTTAAGAGACGAGAGAAAATTTAGTGAAATGTAGTTAATATTAACCAAATAAAAGGTTAATAAAATACAAAAGAAGTAAGCTAAGCGAATATAAAGACGTGCAAATGTAACTAAAGCAAATAGACGAATATCAACAGCCATTTTTATTGCTTCAAATTAACGCCAAGAAAGAAAGAAGGAAGAAAAAACCCTAGACTTCCGCTCGATTCCTCCTATTCGAAATGGATTTTCCCTACAAAAAATCGTTTTTATAATGCCCGTTATAAACATAGACATTTAGCTGGAAGTGTTCTTATGGTGGACACACAGAACCAATCTTGCTCCAGTCCAGGGCAGATTCGTTGCCAGGTTTTTAATCTGCAAGGACAGGAGATAGCGTCGGACCAGAGACGAGAACTCTGGAAACTTAGACACTGTCACGCTAATCTTTGGGATGTAAAAGTTATCGTACTCGATTCAAAAATAGTGACACCGTACTATCTAAAATAGAACTTATAAAATTTTCGAGTAAGCAAGTAATCCTAAATAGAATTCCAAACTGATATTTTAAGTGTCTTATTGTTTCAATAATTAGTCTTCATAACAACGACTTTGAATATATGTTGATAGACAATTTTCAAACTTTTTGAATTAGACTGTATAGTGCTCCCTTACTGAAAATAAGATATTCATCATCAAAATAAGCATGGATAGAAAAAAACATCTGAATAAGCACGCATGTTATGAAAATTTATCTATAAATACCTGTGTGAAATCATCAAGTGGTTCAAATAACGAATCGACTGTTTCGCCAAACACTCTGTACAAAACAAACATTTTCACTTCAATGGCAAAGTCTCAAAACAATAGCAACCAACTACAATTGCCACCGATGTAGTAATCGAACTTCCTCGCTAATTTATAATAAGTTTACTTAAAATACATCTTGTAGTTGAAGTTACATTTCTGCTCAAAATAATTTGTGAGTGGATTGCTTGATTGGTAATGTAAATTCCCGATTTCAATCTGAGTTAAAGATGCACTATGTTGATGCCCTTTACTTTAGATACAAGAATGGCAGGTTCGAAACCTTTGTATTCATTAGATAAGCTTCGAACGTGCTCACCTTAGCAATACATAGAAGCAATAATAAAGTTCAAGTATAAACCTTATTAATTGATTTTGGATAGAAACGGAAAAATTGCAAAAAATATACATACGAATCTCCAACTAAAACTTCAACGACATCAGTGTAGATGGTTGTTAAAATATCAAAGGACCTTCACAAAAAACTGAGCACTGAATTAGTCTCAGGTTGAATAAATAGAGATGGCATCTTGTGTTTCTTTTATTGTGAATTTAAGAGGAAGAGTCACAAAAAAATTTTGTAAAATATTTTGTTGTGAGCAAACATAACAACTTCTAACCATAGTCAAACGGAGAAAACGACACCTAGCTCAGATTCCGCCCAAAACATTAAGAACTTGCAAGTTTTTAAAAATAAACATCTAATGAAGGTTGTTAATGCGCCCTGGTACGTCAGAAGGAAAAAACTTCATCATGACCTCCAAATTGAACCTGTTTCAGAATTTATTAAAAGAACATCAACTAAGTTCTTCGAAACATTTTCCCAAATTCGTAACGAGTTACTTCAACTGCCAGCATATGACCCAGCTGTTCCCAGCTCTAGGAAAATACCTAGTGCTGCAATTAACAATATTTATATTAATTTTTCTTCCATAAAAAAGACGGAAAATTTTCTAACTCTTACCAATCAATGGACTGGATCTCTCAAAATAATTCCTGTTTCGGCCTTGGATAGCTACAATAAGCTGCACGCGTGAAAAAAATCTGGATTTTTTTTCAAAAATAATTAAAAATAGTTAATTTAACCCATAGTAAAAGGCACGTGCAACGTAACTCCATTAAAGTTCTCTGTTCCCCCATAAATAATCAAAACATTTTTTTTCTATTAATAAATATATAAAAAATATCAACTTAATAATTATACTAATTTTCATGAACAACATTTCCAAACTAGTTTGAATTGATTTTAATCTTTCCCTAAACTTACAAATTACAGTTGATTTTTCAAATTAAGATGTGGAGGTGCTCGTGATCACATTCTAACAACGCTGAATTCCGAAATTTTACGATGTTGCCCAATTATTTTCAAAATCACTTCAAATAGAACAAGCATGTTCCATGTAATGAAATTTCTCCTATTCAAAGTTTACATAAACATCACACCTAAAAATATCATAATTTCTAGTTTTCTGATCATACTAAGAAAATGACACCAAGTTCAGCAATGACATTTGCTCAGTTTTACTTATACAAGGTCTACATAAGCATGTAAAAAATTAAATTTGAATGGCTGATCCGATTTGTCTTTACTGTGATGTTTCTATGGCTTTTACTTTTAGTTCATAGATTTATAGATTTTTAATTCAAATTAATTGCAAATTTGGGGGACTATAGTGGCCTGGTGGTAGGGTCTCGGCTTCGTAACTGGAGAGCCTCAGGCTCGAGACCGAACTCCACTGAAGAACCGTCGTGTAAACTGGCCTGGTGCAGGTGAAATCCGTCGATGCCAAACGCCCTTCCGCTTGTGTGGTGCGGTAACTTGGAGAGGGGAATGTCTTCCTCGTCGTCTGATCGCGGTTCAAAATGAGGAGGTCCGTCCCAAAATACTCACGTCCCAGTTATACTCACAAAATAACATACTGGATTTCATTGACTTCAGTCATTGTATTTACATGAATTCGAAAGTACAAGTCTACAGACGGTCAATCGTTTGTACGGTTTTGGTTCTAAATTCGATATCTATAATTTAGATTCTAAACCTGCATTACCAAATTTTATTTACCTAGCTCTTCTCTTTTTTGTAGTTATCAAGTTAACCAGCACTCGATCAACCAGATGTGGATTGATTTGTTTAAATTTGACAGATATCTATTGTTTCGTCGTAATTCCGTTTATTGAATTTCAGCCATCTCACTGAAAGCAATTTTTTAGTTAACATGACAGATAGACATAATGCCAAAAATCTGTTTTTCTGACTCTGGCAGGTCTGAAACGTAGAGATTCTTCAAAATCTCAAGTTTTAATTTTTCACCATTGCAATAATTCCCCTCTATTTGGTTTGGTTATATTAACGTGCCGTTTGAAGCAACACTAGGGCTCTTTTGGGACGGACCTCGTAATTTTGAACCATGGTCAGATGACGAGGACGACACCTGAGCTGGACGACACCTTTTTTTTTCCTTTATCACCTATTTTGAATTATTCACTGTGGTTAACTTAAAAAAAACATTAAGCATGCCCCAAGAACAATTTACGAATACTCTACGCACTGTACAGTTATAATCAGGAACAGCAGCAATAATTGAGGTCCTTTACATACTGACGAAACAATGACCAATGAGCAGAACGCTGCTCTTTTCCTGTCACAACTTATATTTTGCACACGACACTTTGCAGATCATATCAGACGCCCGCTTCCAATGACTTAGTAATGTTGCCAACGCCTTGCCTTCCTCATTTAATTACGACATAAGAAAACTAGACCGGATAGTACGAAGTCGGATACTCATAAGTGTAAACCCCCCCGAGGGGCACCTCAAAAAGAGGATAAGATGCTTCCGGTATGGTGGTTGGATCTCGCCACCCTGGTAGGTACACAAACAGGTGAGGGTTATGGCTCCTTCCATCGATGACAGGACATACTTCCTTCGGGAAGGGCTGTACCGTGGCCGGTGATGGCCCTTAAGACTCAACCACAGTTCCCGCCAGTGTTGCTGTTGTGGCGGTCCGGTCATTGAGTTTTCTTCATCCGTGTGCCTTCGGGCGAGTCGGAGAGTCAGTGATATGACTTACTCAGAAGTGTACTATAGTTCTTCTTTTTTGTAATTTTCGGGATTTTTAGCAAATCGGATTGATATCTCATCCTAATGCAAAGAAAATCAGAATTAATATAGATCCAAAACCTTCATTGATCAAAGAAGAATTTGCAAACGATGCTTATTAAAAACAATTTTTTTGAAGGAGAGGGGGAGCTGAAAGACAA
Source organism: Argiope aurantia (assembly GCA_026543865.1). Lineage (NCBI taxonomy): Eukaryota > Metazoa > Arthropoda > Arachnida > Araneae > Araneidae > Argiope > Argiope aurantia. Next base: position 11,066 of record JAPMOR010074517.1, read on the forward strand.
TATTTATTGGTTACTAAGATCAAGCTTGTTCCATAAGTTTGCTCTGTGTCCTGTCTATTTTAAACATTGCAAGATGTTGGATAATTTCACTATCATCACAATCAACCTTCGTATCTTCTGTGGACTATTCTCATGAGTGGTACCACTTAGCATGGCAGTGTGCACCTTATTACGCAGACACTCTTGGGATGTGCTCGAGGGAGGACTTGTATTTTTATGTTCTTGGGATTGTGTTTTTTGAGGGATCGGGACAAGTACTTGATATTGTCCTATTGTGGTCACGTGATTTAACTGAAGTAGGAGTGACTTTCCATTGCGGACAATAGTTGGCCTCGTGTGAACACTACTTATTGCTGCATTCACTGATAAAAAGGACTTGAACTTACCTGCAGTGTGTCTTATCGATTGATTCTGCACATATTGTTTCTTTAATAAGAGTAAGAGTTGTCATAAAGTCCAAATTTATTAGTAGCCTAACAACAAACATAATTCTCTGTTAGGCTATTATGTCCTCTCTTCTGTTTTCACACCATAGAATAAGGGATAGAATGGAATGAATATCCTCTAAAGTTTCTTGATACTTGCTGTTTTCATTGGTTTGATACATAGTTTGAAGCGAGGTTATCTTAATTTTGTTTTTAATGGCAATGGCATTCAAAATATAGTCTGTGATCGTTTTGTAACGAGTTGTGCAAGGGTTGCCTTTTCGTTCAAAGTAATGTTTGAATTCCTGAAATACAAACCAATGCGATCTTTGGTTTTAGGTTTACTCTACTTTGGTTAATTTTAATTATTCTATGAATTACTCACGGCGATTTCAAAGATAATTTTTCAAGCCTTGAAGGACAAAGATGCTTCCTGTTAACAGCAGTAAATAATTTTTTTCTATCAAAAAATCATCAATAGCTTGAGAGATCGCCGAGATTCAGTTATTAGAATTAATGAAATGAATTCGATATTCAGGGGCCTTAATTATAAAACGTTTAATTTTAATAACAAAGTGTTTTAATATCAACTATTACTGAAATAGAATTCCAGCTATTAAAAAAATTGAGATAACTAGCAATTGAATTTTTATGAAATAAGATGCAAAGTGAACTTTGAAAATGCCAAAGTAAATGTGAATAAACGTAGATTTTGAAAGCATCTTTAGTTTGTTTGTTATTGTGGAAATATGTATGCTTGGTACAGATTTTATGATCTGCATTTGCATAGCACCACACGCATTTACGAGTCAGCATGTTCAAATTTTCCATAATGTTCAAAGAAATATTCGAATTCTTGTATTTCAACTTTAAATTTATAAACAAATTAATCGAAGGAAATAAATTCCTATTTAACTAACTTAAGCTAAAATTAAAAGTGAAAATAAGATATGACGTAAAAGTAAATATATATGATCGTGGGCATTAAAATTTTATAAAATACTGAAATATGGAACAAAATAAGATCAAATAGTTAAAGAAATTGTAATAATTTTTAAAGGCAACTTCTGAAATCAAATTACTGCAAGCTCTTATCAAAAGCTCGTTCCTAAAAAATTCAATTCAGACTCAACTAAAAAAAACTAAGTAACAAAAGCAAAAAGGACTGAAACATGTTATTTAACTTCAGAAACGTTGGCAAAAGTGCACGAATGATTAAACAATGATAAAAATTTTTATCAAATTAACTTTGAAAAATTGATTAAAACGGGGGGGGGGGTTATAGAGTTTCATTTACTTCAATGCATTACTAATTTTTTAAAAATTTCATGTGACGAATGTTCCAAAATTATAGCTAAAAGCACAACAATCTTTTACATCACTCCATCCTCTTTAGAAGGGTGTTGTAGACATTTTTGAATTTCATATTTAATCCTCCCAGATGCTAAAGATGTGTGCCAAATTTGTTTCAAATTCATCAAGGGACGTGGAATTGAATAAACAAACTGACGGACATCTGATTTTCTATTTACTGCCTGCCTTTGGCGAATATATGGTATATATATAAATATATGCAAATATGTGGAATATATATATAAATATATGGAATATGTATATGTAAGGAGTTTAATTTTAATTTAATTTAATTTCCAAGATTTTATCTTAATTTAGCCCATAGTAACCTCATTCTAAAAATAGTCTCTTATTTTGTGATCCAATTCCATTTTTGGTTTAATTCCTCTGTAAAACTAATGCACCATCAGTACTACGTATCAAATGAAAGTGATACTTCCGTTGTCCTTGTCAAAGGTCAACATATGTATTCCATCGGCACTTGGCTGTAAATCCTATGTTATATAAGACAAGTGATTATTTGTTTCGCCCTTTTGGCTTCCCTTCTTTACTTCTGCTTTTGTTTTGCGCTGTTGTGGCGGAGGTGCATTGTCCGCGTCTCCGCTTGTAAATAATTATGCTTTCACGAAATGGATATTAAAATTAATTTAAAAATGCAAAGTCTCGTCTATGTTTTCAAACTTGCCTTCTGCTGCAACAAAAATAATATGCGACATATATATATATATAGGAAATATACCGAAATGTGCCAGCTGTTCACGTTTCCATATATTGGAAATAAAATGCAAAACTAAACAACCCTTTCCTCAGCCATAAATACTTAATCGATTTCACCAGTTTTTATGAAATGAATGCTACTAAGATCATATGAATTATATATGAAATAAATAAACTCGTATCAGCTACTATCCATTTTCAAGAACTATTTCAAAAATATTACTTCATTGTTCATTTTATGCAAGGAAAAATCTCGACAGAATTTGTAAGTCACAATCGGCCAATGAAATGGCCAATATATTCAAAATGGGTACCTTAATTATTTTAGTACCATTTTGGCAATTTTTATTCCATACGGAAGTTTACGATTCCGAATATTTCAGCAAGGGTCCTCTAGTTGTGAGAGACAATGCGAAAATAAAACATACCAACTTCAATAACTAGACAGACGTCACTTATTTTCGCTTCTCTGTAACTAGCAAACTAATCAGAATGTTTGATCATTATGCAATTATACTAATTTTAAATATTTTTGAAAAAATGAACTTTATACATTATATTAAAATTTGTCGATATGTCTATTGATATGTCGCTGAAGACGGCTAGCATCAGTAAGAATTTATTCATGTCACTCAAATTTGATGAACAGTTTCTAATAATAAAACAAAAAATGCAATTTGGATAGCCAATTTAATCGAGTTGGTAGCAATTATCGGAACAATCCCCTATGGAACTACTGCATTCTATTTTTTTTCCCCCGCGAGAGCCAACTCTGGCTAGACTGGTTTCCAATGGTTCCATAGGCGCATTCTCGGTACAAGAGATTCAATGAATTTTTTAAAGCATCATTTTTGGAAATATCTGAAATTGTACAGCATTACGCTATGCTGACTGCTGATCAATATATTAAGTACCGAATCGCATTCTGCTTTATATAATATGCCTATAAATGTAACGATTCTTTACCGACGAATTCAAGAAATTTATCTTACTGCTACAAGTGATAAATTGGATTGCGTGAATGCAAGCATTGTTGGATATTATACAATGGAAACATTTAAGAATGTGGCCCAGACATTAGTTTGTGGTCTGAAAGATTGCCCCTGTCAATAAGCGACTTAATATTCCCCGGAAATTTTTGTGAATAGTAGCATGGAAGTACTTCTACTGTTCGACTTTAATATGGATACTATAAATTTTTGAACCGATGTTTACAGAAGGAGTTCAGTGTTTGCATCTATTAACCTACTTTGTTTAATGAAAATTTGCAAATGGAAGCACATTTCCAAAAATAATGCAACTAGATAAACGATTAATCCATTTTAGGCTCTGTAAAAGCAGATAGTCCCCCCCGTAGTAAAGATTATCCATTTGAGACTTTATTTACAAACATTGATAATAACACGAGACAAGTCAGATTTAGTCTGATCATATGTTATAATAATTGAAGTAATAACTAGTTTAATTTTCTAATAACCGAGGCAACAAATGAAAGATTGAGCATACATTTCTAAATATCAAATACACAAAAACAATGTCAAATAAAAACATTTTATTTCACGTCATTTAAAAGCATCAATTCAAGGATTGCCAACATTTTGAAAACTTAATAAAAATTACGCATTTAAAAATCCTCGAATGGCATCCAACCATGATCACCCAGAATCGACGAGCTAGCTCTCGTGTTAGAATCCAAGCCTAAAAGGGCAGCTGCTATGAACAGGCCCAGTGGGGAAAATATGTTCATTATGATGGTGAAGGTATAAAACGCACGACTGCAGTAGTTATCAGCAGCAGCATCGGAGGATATTTCCAGAGAAGAAAACTGGCCAAGTTCTGAAAAAATTAAAATATTTATTCAAAAAAATCACAACATCAACAAAACAATTTCCAATAGTTTGATAAATAACGTGTAAACCGTGCTGCATCCAATGCTCGGAGTTGTAACGGGATATAGTAAGGACATCCACAAGCGGGAATAGTGATGAGATTTTTTGGTCTTCATTAGTTCGATTCATTAAAATGAATGATTATAGTACCCAGCAAGATGAACACGTTTCAAGAGCAGGCATCTCGAACATCATTTGTCTTAAAAGTTATTTTGCAAAAAAACTTATACCATCAGAGAAGGGTTACTCATTTCCCTTTCCTTATTAAAGGAAGTGTTAGGAATGATGGTACTTCATTTAAAATCATAAGATATGCTAAAGATGGCTGTCGTGGACTTAATTGTATTGAACGAATAAAATGGATTGTGTCATTTTTCCTGCAACTGATTTGGATGACTAATTCTCCGAATTTGTTCTGTACAACTAGCAGAGCTATCCGATTGTACCCCTCCATGTACTACGCTAATTTCATTTCTCTATTCCACTCACCCGGAAATAATCTTGCGTTAATTTTTTGCATAGTATAGCTAGTTTTGCAATCTTTCAAATGGGTCTAAAAATATTGAAATTTTGCATTAAGGTACAGAGGTAACAAAATGTGTGCATCCTTGTAATAAATTACATGGAATTTCTAACATTGATTTGTAGTTTAATTGCACAATAACTCAAAAATAAGTTTATTCCACGATTTCTACAGATTTAACAAAAGTTAAATGGGTAAAAAGCTCTAATTGCTTTTTATGAAGTGGAGTACGGCTATGTAGCCATTTTTAAGTACAACTGTCAACAAGCATCTTATTCACAATTATACTTAGAGACCCATTCTCAACTACAGATATCCAAATATTTACAGTTGTTAAATTTACACTTCGTTTTATAGGTGAATTAAGAATCAACTTGAAAGATTGATGCACGATCTGCCTAAGATAATAATCGAGTACAACTCTTCTAACTGCCAGTTGATAGAAATCCGATTTTCGCTTCAACTTAACTAAAGCAGCACATCACGGTGTGAAAGTGTATTTGAAACCCAATTCTTGAGGCTAAAAGCATAGCACTGACATTTGTGTTTAAGCAAAAGTAATCTAATTCTGTTAGCACAGTACTAGTCACCAAGACAAATGCGAGTCAGTTGCCACTAAAGGCGTCAACGTAACTAGTCAAACATTGTAATTAGATCATGGCATCAAACCTCGATACAATAATGCTTGTGTCCTGTTAACAGGAAGTTTCAAATAAGATTTACGCCTTAAAAATACTAAATTGAATCCAATATCAGTATTGATCCATTAATAGAAAAATTAAAATTGTGAATACAGTCACAAATCCATTGTGACTATTCGTTCTCATTTCGTTTAACCAACAATAAAAGATCTTGAATTCACAGATCAAGGATTCTACCGAATTTTCTGCAATATTTAGTTCACATGCGTTAAAATAATTTGGTTGGAGTGGTAGAAAAAATTGAATCGATTGAAGACATTCTAATTTTTACATTACAATTTCGAAAGATTTCAAAGACTAAATTTTAAAGTAATGCTTCATTGTACCGTTATAATCCTCTAGTACCACGTTCCTACTGTATGGTTCTACAAATCAAATCATCAGTTCTGTAGAATATTGTTAGACCTACTTTGACCCATTGTCTCGTTCTTGGACATCATGCATTTATGAACTTAAAATTACTTACCCCATACCCAAAGAATAAAGAACATCCAAGTAGCCTGTGATATCACAGTTCGCTCATTTTCGTTTAGACTAGAGAAGTTATCTCTGCTGATTTTCCAAAGCGTGTAAGAAATTGTTAGAAAACTCAGTAGGCCCATTATTACTACGATATATGGCAGAGTGAAATCAGCAGAACAATGGCCTATATTTCCTGCACCTGAAATATTGAATCATATTCATGCAACACATAAGCCATATCCATGAAATATTAAGACAGAACAATCAGACGCAATCTCGAACAAGATAAATCAGTTATGTAGGAGAAACTGATTTATAGAAATGAGTTCACTCCCTAGTTGAAATATATGTAATGCAGTAATAAATTCGTTACCAAGGTGTTATAAATGGATAATTTAGACACTCAAAAGGCTAATCGCTTGACAATTTTGAAACGATGCGTTTAAATCAAAATTATCCATCTGGACGAAATTGCTTCCAGGAAGTCAATGTGCCAGAAGCCATTTGAATGTACTCTAGGTAGCCAGTTTCAGTTAAGTGCCGAGTATGATTTATTAATACGTTCGCTGTAAAATCTACTCGTAACTACTTAATTACATGAACTCTGCCATCTTATCTAGTGGTAATCTAAACATTTCAGTACAATTGGAAGATACGCGAGAACCACAAACGAGTCCCTCAGCCGCCAACGTATTAATACAATGATGTGAAATTAAGGATTAATTTAATTTGTCGCTTTTTATTTGCATGCTATAATTAAAGTAAAAACGGTAAAAAAAATGCAAGATTTTGCTTTTTACTCGACAATTGAAGTTGCATTAGAAGCGAGATGTCGTGAGCAGGAGTCGATTGTTTTCGTTACATGGACCATACAGAAGATCGCTGATGAAATGCATGATCACTCCAGGAATCGCTACGATAATTATTAATCTAAATGTATCGAACAGTAGATGTTGCAAAACTTCAAGCTCCGACTATATATGAAAGTTTATGGCGTAGACGGACCATGCCTACCGAAATTAACTGGTCACAGCGCCCCCAATATCATTAGGGATGCACGATGACGTTCCAAACCAACCATATATGAATGCCGTGGCGTGAAGATTGATAACAGTGTTCAAAATTAGAATTTAAGTCCTAAATTCTTGTTCATTTCATAAATGAATGGCTTATTCTATTGCGATTTCTTTACAAAACGAGATTGACATTTTCTTTTTTGATGTCAGAAACATTTAAGATCTTTTCTAGTAAAGAACCTTTTGTACTCAATTCACTATTAAAATCAGATTTCCCCACCTAATACATTCCGTAAGATGAACTCGAGTCATTTTTATACGGAATTATTTGCTAATACTCAAATTTGAATTAAAAGCTGGATTTTTGAACCGTTGAATTGCTCTGTACGATCTATTACAATATTAGATCTTCATGAATATAAGCAAATTTTTTTTACAAATTTAATGCTAATTACAGATGATCTTGCATCAGGATGCATATTTATAATTTTCTGGCCATGAATTCAATTATTACATCATATTCAAACTTTATTTTAAAAATTATAGATTAGACTTTAAAAAATTTTTTTTAATTGAATCGCAGAAGTAAAGCAAATTTTAATGCAAAATAAAAAAGGATTTTTGCAAGTAAAAGATTTCTTACCCAAACCAATGGCCAAAATAGACATGAGCAACCCAACAATAGATGCGATAAGGTCAAACACTGGAAGAAAATAGTTAAGAACAGAACTAAATATTATGTCGACAGTAAAATGTACAGCAGAAGGGTGGAAATTGAATCCGGCATGAAATTTATCATCGTATCATACATTTTGAGTGCCCATATATTTAATATTAAAGTGCAGTAGCATCCAATACCTAAGCCTTCAAATATTTACCTCATGTACTAGTAATTTGCCACTGCGTTCAGCTACACATTGGCTTTGTCGTCAAGGTAAGCGGGAAGTCAGTCCCTTGTTATATTTTCACTTTTTAAAAATTATTCGATTGATTAACGAAGCGAATTTGACGTGAAAAATGTTTAAATTCGAATTTAGAAGAAATTAAAAGTAAAAATAGAACTTGTATGGCAAAATAAACCGATTGCTCACATTAAGAATTATGCAGAATTTCTAGATATTTATATACTCGGTTAATAAATATGGGCACTTAGAATGCATGGTATGTGTAGATATACAGAAAAATATCTCGTTAAAACAAACAATTTAATGTAAAAATGCTTTAACATTTGGTATGCAGTATTGAGAAATACAATTTTAGAGCTGTAATTAGTGATCTAGCTTTTGTAAACTGTATGCATTTATATATTTAAAAGTATGGAGATACTCGAAATAAGAAAATTTAAATAAGATATTTTATTGATACACTAACTTATTTTTAGATACAAAATATCATCGAAAAAGGTTGGAATGCGACAACAACGAGTAACAAAAATATTTCATTAGATTTGCTCAATGTGACAAGATAAAATGAAATAAGGGGTTCGTTGTATTGAACAAATATCGATGCTCGGCAAGCCTACTGTTCGATATTTGCAGGTTCAAGAAAGCGGTGTAGAAAAGAAATAGATCGGAGTGTCCAAAGATATTTGGTGGATTTGAAGAGACATGGTCTTGGGTTAATGTATCGAAACTAGCGCAATAATATTGTCTCGCATGTTAAAATATGTCCCGAAGGTCGATAAATTCTCTAAGTATCAAATATCGCAAGAACACGAGTATCATGGCAGAGTACCTAGGAGAAAAATACATCAGCAAAGCCGATAAAAAAGTTGGACTTGCATTTGCCAAAATGTACATAAAGCAGTCAAGTTTGGGGCAACGTCATTTTAGTAGATGAAAGCAAATACAGCATTCTCGGATTTGACGGCAAGCAATTGGCGCACTTAAAAATGTATGGCATATGCAGATTTTGGGGCTTAGTGTAAAATATGAAGGTAGGGCTGCATGGCAAGTTCTGGTTGAGAGAATATAATACATCTATTGTAAATTTTGAGAAATGCCATTGCAGAGTGCGATTCAAGACGCTTTGAAGTGTACCGAGATAACGACCGAAAACACGATACTGATATTTTCAAGTTATAGGTACTCAACCACTTTCCTGGTGTGATTAAGATCTTTGTTCAGAGTCCAGACCATGATTCCATTGAACATGTATGGGATTATTTGCTACAAATTAATATAATATTTCTAATAAGAAAGGAGTTAAATATTTGATCGATTGATTTGTCAAAAAATCAAAGAATCATTTTGCACTAAACTGATCAAATTCATGCGAAATGTGCTTGGGAAATTCGTAAGATTCATGGGTGCCTGACAATATATACAATTATCAAATTCATATTTTTTTGGAAGTATCCCAATACTTTTAAATAAAATCGAAAAAATCTGCTCGGTTTAAATTGTGAGCATAACTACATTAATATGCGAGTTCTTTTGAGTTGCTATGATTTGTATTTATCAGAATGCGACACATTTCAATTCGATACCATCCTATAAACTTGTATTCCAATATTTTGAGTCACTATTCAAGGAAAAAAGCAATGCTAAATTTATGAAAGATGTACAAACTATAGCTTAAGCCCTTCGCCCATTTTCAAGGTACCTCTGAAAAATTCTAGAATCGAATGCTTGTTAATTGGGGAAATTACTACTTAAATTATCTAAAATATGGCATATCTCAAATAGTTTTGGATTTTATCAAGTTTAAATCCGTCATTGAAACCTACATAAGACGAGGCATAAATATTCCACATATATTTAATTTTCTAAAAATTTAAGTTCTTATTCACACTAGAGACCAATTTTTTCCATCCCTTCACTCTAACGGAATTGTTTTAAATCAATAGTTAGATGCAATGTTCAAAAACCAGTACAGTTTCTAAACAGAGTCAACTTATTTATACGCACTACAATATAAAAGGCCAACTGAAAGTTGTAACAGAAAATAAACAGAATAACTTGCGAAAATCTGGAGATTCAGTAGAATAAAAGACTCAACCCGCAGCATTAGCATCTACAGAGTTCAGGTTATTGGATCAAGAAAATCGAGTGCAGTGCTTACAAGTTTTATTAAACTGCCGACTGAACTCCAAACAAAGTCATCGGCATTGCGAATCTGATGTTTAGAAAAGAAAAAGCTATTTGGAATATTTAACTCCAGTTCTTTACGGACCCTCAAAAATGCAAAATATTACGTTTTATGTTACTAAAAAGTTAAATACACCTTCAAACTCCAACGCAGTTTCTACTTGGATTAGTTGAAGTAATAAAATTTAACAATTTAAATTTCTGGTTCGAGGAATAATTAAGTACTTTACTTACGGAATAATTTCATATCGAATGCATTTTTAATTTTTACGTCCTGTGCAGCTGAATTCTCGCCTTCATCTGTCAATGATCGAAATCGGCGACGAACTGATCCTTCGGAATTCTGCGATTCACCTAGGGACAAAAAATATTTTAAGAGATTAACACTTTCATGCACACTAACTTCCATTATCTACCAATTAACAAACTAACCGAATCCGTATCTTGCTTCTACGTCTATTTAACCGAAACTAAATAATTTTGCAAGAAAGGATTCGAACTGGGGCGATTAACGGATGTACACATTTTCTTCTATGCAAGAATCGACCTGTATCGTTAGTACCCAAATCATGAAAGATTCCTCATTTAAATTAAAATTCAGTCTTCCTTTATCGCTCTGCAAGTTCATTTCAAAATGCATCTAGTTGCCCTGAGTTAATACGAGTTCGTACTAGTGGCAAGTTACAGTATTCACATTCTAGTACAGACTATTGGAACTAAAAATCGGGGCGAGTGGTTTACCCAAAACCATCTCGCTTAATCGAATAAACTTATCTTGACAGTACGCCTTGCATGGTATTGGCGTACGATAGTTACAAAATATTAGGCTTTGGCTTGAATTGAGCATTTTTAGCGACTACGGCGATTCATTCCGGAATACCCTAATAGTATCCAAAAATAGATTTCATGCTATAGACACGTTTCTCTACCGATTGAAACAGTAGACTCAAAAATGCACTTGTAATCACAATGTCTCATACCAAGTTGAGATATATTAAAGTCGCTGCGCTTTTGAACTAGCGCATTCACACGATTATGAAATCGCAGACTGAAAGACAATCAACCTGAAGTTAAATTTGACAGATATCTACGTTATAGATGTAGAGTCTGTACAGAATCGTATCTAGCTCTCTTCGTTTTGTAGTTATCGAGTTAACGTGTATTCGAACAGCCGAACAGGTTTTACGAATTTTGATAGAAGTCTGCAAGTCTGGTGTAAAGACAGAATGCCAAATTCCAGCCCTTTAGCTCAAAGCAATTCAGTTATCTTTGTCACAAACACATTTTCCAAAAATGATCCGAGTTTGAAGAGAGGTCTAGAAGAGAGATTCCTCAAAGTCTCCACTGCGAATTTTGAAGAATACTCTATATTAAGTATACGGGAAAATAAAAACGAGTCTCCCTTTTTCGGGGAAAAGTTTACTGTTAACCAATTTCAGCTTTTTTATGAAAGGATTACAAATTTCTAAGTTCTCATGATTGTGCAGAAAAATCTTTCTAGTAGCCATCTAATTTGTCTTCCGATTTTGAAGCGTTATTGCCCAATATCGATAAGGCCATTTAAATGGCATAATAGCAAAGAATTGCACCACTCAAGTTCTTGAAGTTCTAGATTCGCGAAACCTATTACACGCTCAGTTTCAGAAACGCAATACCAACTACTACAGTTTCTCCATGCATCGTAACATTTGGCATAACGAAACCCACAGACAATGAAGCTGAAATAAACACATTTTCACTAAAATTACTTATTAGAATTTAAGAGTGAAAATTCTAAGATTTTAGTGAGGAAAAAGAGCCACATTACACAATTGGCACATGTCCCATCGAACTTAGTTCTGATCAATTGTCTCGCTTTTCAGACAATGATTAACATCCCATATTTATAACCTTTTAAATTCACTCCGAGAGATCTAGACTTATTGGATAATATCGCATTTAAGAAATTTATCCTTATCCAAAATCTTATCTAAAGAAATTTATCTAAAGAAATTACAAATTATAAGGATTTTGAATTCTATTTTCTGGAATGTTTGTACCCAACCCCTCGCCATGATATGCAACATTTTTGGCTCGCACCATAACAATATCGAGAAATATGTTCAGTGCATCCGATTGAATAAATAACGGAGTTTGTGAAGAAGTTGCTAGACAATTGCCAGCATTGAATAGGTGGATTCTTGCAGAGGAATGTTGGCATTATCAAGCCTTTAGAAACATTGAGAATTTTTTACTGGGACAATGTCTCATCAGCATTTAACAACCGAGGAATGTATTCCGCCGTTATTTACTGTATCCAAGAATTATGTCAGGATCCAAATCCGAGCCATTGTTTCTAAAAGGGGAATTAAAAAGCCTACAAAATTAAAAGTTTCAGAAATGGGCTCTCCGGCGAATTTTGGCGAGAAATTTTGCTTCGATTGGGGTAGGTTTTTACAGCTTTGAGAACAACGCATGCCTTTAGAAGATATTAATTTAATTAGTGGAAGTCGCTTTAAATTTGTGAATTAGTTTCCTAGTAACTTATTAGAAGAATCCTTTTCATTAGTGTAAGCCATTTACCGAGTTTCATAACCACTTTTCGTACTGTAGCTTTTCAAAATGGCAACTCAACTTTTGGACAAATGCCATCACATTAGAGCTCTTTCGATGAAGTATTGCAATTGTGACGCACTTGGGTTTTGCTGCCAAATTTTGAGTTGGAGTCTCACTAGAACTAGAAACAAGACGTACATAATATAGCGAATAAAATTAGTGAAACAGCGCCGTACTCTGGTTATGAAAAATTTCACTATCCAAATGCTAGGGAAATGATTGTGCTAGATATTTTAATCCAGTGAAAGAATTCAAAGACTTGAAAGCAAAATATTTTAAAAATTGACTCATTCGAAAGAAAAATTGAGTTAAAATGAAAGCCACTGATACTTATAGACTGCTGCCAAATGTAAAAAGTGGCAGAACACAATCAGGTAAAGGAAGTCCAAAAAGACAAAAGACCAGGGCTATCTTTAAGATAAAGAAGTTGAAGCTTCCAATACGGTTAATCGAATGTAAAAAGCAAAGGAGACTGGGGTCAAGTTTAGATATATTAACGTTCCGTTTTAAAGCAACACTAGGGTGATTTTGGGATTGCCCTCGTAATTTTGGATCGTGGTCAGATGATGAGGACGACACCCGAGCTGTCGCCCCTTTTGTCTAAACTTCCACACCATATCAGCAGGAGGACGCATGGCCCTAACGGATTTAATGTGCACCCGATCCGCTTGCACGTCGAATCTCGATCATTAAACCCTTCTCTTCCGAAACCGCGACCTTATCACCGGGCCACCGCCGACCTAAAAGAGGATGGGGATATAGGGAAATACAAAAACCAGTCAACTTTAGGACCTCGAATTAATATTTGAGTAATTTCTTCCCAAAACAGAATTTGAGAAAAGCGGCAGAAGATCTTTGAGACCATTCTTAAAGAAGCGGAATTATCAGGCTAAGGATGATATCGCTATACAAAAATATCCGATAAAATACATATGCAAAAGCTAATATAAAGGAACCAAAGACAACTTTGGAAGCACTCAACAATTTCTCAATCTGAATTTGTTCCCAAATTGTGTAGGTGCATGCTCCACACTTGCTTCTAGTAAAAGAATGCAAACGTCACCTGTACAAAAGTGTACGTTTGTCCCTAAAACTACCAATAGGAAGCTAGTTCCACAATGAGTATCGAAATGTAATTTACCGTTATACGCCCAACGGTACCAATGCTAAAGTTTTTCGATGAGAAAGAGACAAACCCTTGAAGCACAACTTGTCCTTAGAATAGGAAGAAATTTGTCTTTTGCGAGTGATTAGCAACAGAGTGCTGTTCCAGATAGGAAACCCTAGGAGATGTTAATAAGCTTAACCTTTCCAAGATTTAAGGAAATTGTGCTTGAAATAACCATTTTAAGGCAACTTTGTTTATTTTATAATTCTTACACTTATGTTATTGATATGGATGCAACTAATTCAAGTTCATATTCAGCACTTAAAAATTTCAAATGATTTTGGATTAGCACCTAGTTTTCGGGTCTATGCCAGCACTGACTTATTTGTTTTTTATTTCACTCTCATCTATTTCCTTTCAAGTGATTATTATCTATTACCATTATCTGTAGATATCTTTCCATTCTTCTGATGCGTATTACCCCAGAGCGAGCCTTCACTCAAGTCACTATGCGCGTTTTCGTCTTGGTAATATTTTACTATCGGTATCTAGTAAATATACGCATATTTCTTCCGATTTCTCCGAATCCTTCCAATCATCTTGTTCTTCATAGTTTACACTACTCTTATTCATTAGTGTTTAGGAAATGTTTCCTATAGTGTGAACATGGTCTTACTAAATGTTTATAAGAATGAAATCAACCCATTAACAATTTGGCCGTAACTTATACCAAGACAATCTAATGATAAACAATACGATAGTGATCCATGATATCAGTCTAAGTAATAAAACTGCTGCAGGATTCAGTATCCTAGAAATTTTACACGGAATTTATCCTATTCAACAGTAGCTTTACTTGCATGACGAGTATAACTCGTCATTGTGCTATATGGCATGAACCCCCCCCCCCCCGATGATGCATGTTCGTTTCATTGGATGGAGCTAAGACAGCGAGAAATCTAAAATTTTAGTGAAGGGGAAAAAGCCAACTTCATGATCGACACACGCCCTCTATTTTTTGATCAATCAAGTTTGGCCTTTCCACCGATGACTAACATATTTATAATCTTGCATCCAAACCATGAATCCAACCCACTGTATTTAACACCTTTTTCGTCTGTTTTTCCTTTTAGTAAAATGAGTCTTCATTACACGATTACTTTGCATTTACGCTAATTATTGTCTTACGTTAAAATGGTTTTATAATATTTGTATCGACACTTTGTGGTTTTAATTACATACACTAGCTTTTAAAATCATGTTTTAAATGTCCCGATTCTACCGAATGCTTGGCGCAGTATAGCCAAAAATCTTGCGCCAATAAACCACATAACCAACCCATGAAAGATCCATCCACACAACATTTGGGAATTTGTTAATTTTTCATTAAAAAGATATTTAATGCCAAGATATTGTTCCTAAAGATGAACAAAAATTACTAGAGTTGCGTACTCGACTTTCTGCGAGTATCTCGCGCTTTACCACCTCATTTTGAAACATTTTTAGCTACATACGGATAGCATCAACAATTGAGAAATCAGGGTGTTCGATGCTCTTGACTTTGTTAATATGCGGCATAAGTAGCCAATTTTATGAAGAGCTTGGAAAACAATTTACAGCATTCAGTAGTGGGATTCTTGCAGAGGAATCGTGACAAGATAAAGCTTTTTTTTCTAAAACGCCGAAATTCTGTCCAACCCATTTTTATGGTGGCAATTGCTTTCACGCGCACTTGTAACTGAACGTATTCCGTCTGCTCTTGTTCAATTACGTATTCACAAGAATTATGTCGGAATCCTTTCCTGATTCGACAATTTCTGAAAAAGGGATGGTATAGAAATGCCAGCAATATAAAAGGTTTCCGAGAATTAATCTTATACTCACCACAAGTTTCTTCTGGAAGTCCAGCGTTGCTAGTGTCAGTTGGTACGAATTCAAATGGTTCGGTTTCAGCCTCAGTAGTGCTGCTGTCTGTCGAGATGGATACAACCGTTTCTGTACTGGAGTCATGTTCGCCACTCGAACCTTTCTCGAAGCATAGGGGAGTATCTAAAGTTTCAACAACTGGGGAATCTTTTGGATAAGGCACTGAAAAATTAAAGACACGATTATTCTACTCTCCGTTGAGGAATTATTCCAAACGTTAAATACTCTATGTTAGCTTTTAGCCGAATTGATTTGTTATCAAGCTTTCTGACAGTCGATATTTCCGTGACTGATTTGCGATCGATGACGTTTGTGCTCCAAAAACAGTCTTCAATTTTGGAAATTGGCAATTTGCCTTTGTTGCTTTAGAGAGAATGACAATTGATGTAAATGTTCGTTTATTTTGAAATTTATGTAAAGACTGACGGTACTTTAAAGTGTAGAACCGTTAAAACACTCACTTGGGGACTCGCGCTATATTGAACTTTCCCTCTGAAGCACGAGTGGATATAGAATGTCTTCCCAGCCTAAGTAAAACTTCTTACTTGCCCAATTCCATAAGATTACAGTATGGAGAACCAATATCCTTAGTAAGCAATATTAATTCAATTAGTTGACTTATGCATTAGGTTTAATAATTTTAACGAGAGTAATACATTTTAAATTTATCCAATTTACCAAATTTTTCATGATCATTGATAAAAGTATGGTACAAAAACGGCCAAATTGGTATCGGATTTTGTGTTACTGCAGTTTTGGATAACTTCGTCAGAAAATAACGCCAAAAATATAACAGTGTCACACTAGAGCTCTTTTGCCGAGTTATTGGAATTGTTACGTACTTGTGCTTTATTGCACAATTTTGAATTGGAGTCCCACTAGAATTAGAAACAAGACAATGTAAATCTTCATTCTCCAAATTGCACGGAACTCTTTGTGTCAGACACTTCAACCCAATAAAAGGTTTTCAAGATACGACAGCAAAGGTTTTCAAAAATTTACCGATGCGAAGGAGTTTGTTGACCCAGAATGCAAACAGACTGAGAATTCTAGACTGCGGCCAAATATAAGAAGCGAGAGAATACAATCAGGTAAAGCAAGTCCAAAGGACAAAAGGCCATAGATATCCTAGAGATCGGGAAATTTAAGATTACGATAAGAATACTGCGATGCAAGAAAGATGAAAAGAGGCAGCGATTATATTGGACAACTACAAAAACAAGTAATACTTGGACTGCTTGGACTTATACTTTCGAGAATATTCTCTCCCAAAACAGAAGATCTTAAAAAATTAAATACAAGGGGAATCCTCAGAATAAGGAAGACATCACTACACAAAAATTTCGGAACTTGCATGTTCAAAGACTGAAGACAAATGAACCAAACACAATTTTGAAAGAATACGAGTAAATTTTTGAACCGAAATTTGTCCTCGAATTATGAAGGAGTATACTCCCACCTGCCTCTAGTTGAAGGAAACTGACATCTGGTTCAAAGATAGACATTTGTCCCCAAAACCATCAGTGGAGAAATCAGTTTCACAATCAAGATCGAAACTGATTTAGCGATATTTATTATACGACCAACGGTGCCAATGATAGATTCTCTGAAAATGAGACGAACTCTGGAAGCATATCTTGTTAAGACTAGGGACGTAAAAATCACTTTAGTAGGCAACAATGCTGGTCCGGGTAAAAACACTCCGAGGTGTTAAGCTTAAGAAAGCTGTTGATACAGATCCTCAATTGCAGTTGTTACGCGAGGCTATCACTTCGCAGATCACAAATAATCATTCGATTCGAGAGACAATTGGAAAAAAAATTTCATGAATCAAAAACGACTTCTCCGCCGATAATATGCGGGTGACTTATAGAACTGGAGCAGTAGCTCTATCTACAGAGATATAGATTTTAGATCCGAGCACTGAAAAACAAAAGTCGCAGTGTAGGCGGATTTTAAGTTCAACAGATTTAAAGAGTGTGCAAAACATCTACATTGTTTCAAATATCATAAATTTGGCATATAATAGCCATTTCGTTTAATTGACTCGCATGTACCCAGGAAAGGGAATAACTTAATGGGATTCTAATCGTAAGTGAAATATCGTAGGAAAATTCGTACATTTTCCATCACTCACGACTTAAGCAAAAAGCAATATCTGGTCCGATCTTGAGTTGGAGAAACAATATTCCGAATGCGATTTTTAACATTCTGTAATTTCGAGATTAAGATTTTTCTAGTCCATGAAGGCTCCGGTTAGAGAAAACTAAATTTATTGCTTGCACATAATCGTCAGAATTTTTATTTTTATTTTAGAAAGAATGTGCTAAAACCCCAAAAATTAGAAATCGTAAATCTATATACAGCTCTTGCATTTTGGTTAAAAAAAGCAAACACAAGAGCATATTTATATATATCCAATAAAATGCATACTCACCAGTATTTGAATCTGAAGCAGCTTGTATGCTTTCGGTTGTAAGAGTTTCCTGAAAGAGAAATATACCAGTGCAATTTCATAGCGTTTGTATTAATGTTAATATATGCGAGTACAATTTCAATTATCACAATCAAGTAATAAGACATCTACATTAGTCAATACAGTTTCATGCACTTCTGAGAAAAATTGGTTTTCACTGTATCAACCCATAAGAACCATTTTGAATTATCAATATTAGTATACGATAAATTTAAAATACAAGTTTTAAATGCCCGATAAATTAGTTAACAAACTAAAATTTCATTTTATGGCATAAGGGCTAGACATGGTTAAAGATTTAATTCGATCTGGTCATTGACACTAATTCTGCATTTAACACGAGTGAAGGATTCAATTTCAGAATTTACAATAACTGGTAACGAATAATCATTCTCTTCCCTATACACATTTCAAGGGATATATAAAGTAATTGATAAATTACCCCGATTATTCAATATTTTCCTTAAATTATAGTACCATTAAGTCAAAACCCTAGCATTTGACTATCGAGAATGTGCAGTTTAATATACAACAATCTGCAGATCATTTAGGTCGAGGTTACCAAAAGTTTCCACTCAAATGAACAATTCAGATATACATGAATTGTAAATGACATTAAAAAAGTAGTTAGTGAAACGAGGACGCATGTTCATATACACCATTACTTATAATCATCGGCTTTCTACACACATTAGAATTTGTCAACGTTCTTAAAATTATTATCTCGTGCTTTATTTCAAATTTGATTCACTTCCGAGTTATTCAGGATTTTGGATTTCCTAGGCTTCTCGTTCTAATTTCTGCGATTTTAATTGTTCCAAGTAAAGCTGAAAACCTTTGAGAAAGTATATAACCTCGAAATACATCTAGCATATTGCTTCGCTGAAGACGACTCGTGGAATTAACTGAAAACTACTGAAAGTTAAACATTCTGTGTAAGTTGAATTAAAGCTGTTAAAGAGATTTCCTTACTTTTTAGCTTACGCCCCGAGAATATGCACGTATATTGCATGCAAGTGTTTAAATATAAAAATATTATGAAACAATAAGTCAAATCCTCCTCTTCTAAAAGATTATACAAGATGTTTATAGTTCTGTACATGCGGAAATCGCAGAATTTAGGATCGTTCTAGTTTAAAGTGTTTCCAATTTATTTTCCTTGCGAAAAACCCTAGACATTTTTAAAGCAGGAGAGAATAATATGCAAGTCATTACCTTATTAAATCAAAATCACGTTAATCTAATAAACAAGCACATGGAAAACATACATTACAAATGTGTATATTAACTGTTTTTATAAAAATGCTCAAATTTAGAATATGCCGTTTTTCAAGAACAGTTTCACTTTTTTATATTGATTTTTTTTAATTCATGTTCTACCTAGTTATACAAAGAACGGCGAAGTTTCACTTGCAGTCACGCGCCAAAATACAAACTTCAACCCAAAATTCATTCTACTCTTAAAAACGCTTGCACTCGATGAACCAAGTCATATTTTGAATTTTCACAAAATGTTAGATACAATAAAAAGGTTTATCGACGGTTTATCTACAAATTACAAATGTTTTGGCGTAGCAAGATTAACAGTTACAATTTTACTTAAAACCTGCAAAATATTTTACCAGGGTCTTGTCCGGATGTATACAGGAAGTTGTATTTATTTTCCTTGTGTTTTTAAAAGTTTTAACGGTAAAAGAAACAAAATTTAATTCAATCCTCGATAGCAGGGATCTAACACAAATTCATCAAATCAATTTCTGAAAAACAAACACCAAAACAACTTAAAAATACATACTTGTGTAGCTGTAACAAATACTTCAGAAGAGTCTTCTGGTTTACTGTGAATTACAGTCCACATCCGAAAAGGCATTTTGAAGATTTCTATTTGCTGATAACTTCCTAAGCACTGTCAAATTTAGCTAGCTCAGCTATTAAAAAGTAAAACCTCAACTTAACATGCGTAATTTATAATGCTTTTATTGATGGCAGACTACAAACTGATTCATTGATTTGTTCAACAAGTGCCCATGTTTACGTATATTAAAAAAGAGAGGTATTATCCTTATGAGCATTGTAGCTAATTGATAATAGCAATAATAAAACTTAATAATTTGCATTTAGAGTCATGATTTTAGTTTAATTACATTGGCATCCCATTTTGAAGCAATGCGAGAGCTACTTAGAAATGGAACTCGTAATTTTTGAGGTGTGCTCAGATGACGGAAATGACACCTGAGCTGACTTGTTCCTCCATATATCTCTACCCAAGCAATGAAAGGGGGGGGGGAGGAATGTGAATATTCCAGTAATAATATATTTTGTTATGCCATGATACTTGTAAGTCCGGCTTTAACAATGAATTCAATACAAATACTTGTTTTTATATTATTGGCAATATGTTATAGTCTAAATTTTTATACTGTAATAGTGTGTCCGATGATCAAAGACTGAACGGATCACTTGATGGACCAATCGGATTTGGTTGTTTTATCAAGTTGATACACACTCTGAAAATCAACGAAGACTGGATCTTGATATACAACCATACTCAGATAATGAAGGCAATACGTTTGACAATTATCACTGGAAACAGGGATCTATGTGAAAAGAAAGGGGTCATGGTAACCTAGATTTCAATGTCAGGACCAAAGAGTTCCAGGGTCGACATCCGATTCCAATGAAGAACCTCTGTCTAAGAGGGTCTGGCAAACGTTAAATCCGCCGCAGCTTAGTATCTTTCCCCCTTTGGTAGTGCAGCAGTTTAGAAGGGAGGTGCCAGCTGAATTGTCTTTCTCGTCATTTGACGAAATTCCAAAATTACGACCAATTCTAAAATAATTCTAGTGCTGCTTTAAATCGGGAAATTAACACAATTAAACGAAATCATGAAAATAAAGATTCGTATTTCCTATGTTTCGATCACGAAATTAAGGCTATGACAGAAGTAAGAGGTTTAAAACCCAAAATCAGCATTTGTAATATTCAATTGTAGTAAAATAATAGCGAGTGTATATATGAAAGCAGTAATTCGAAACAAGAATCCTCATGAAAATATAAACTCCATTCAGTTATGCTTCGATCAGGGAATTAACGTTCTTATAGTTGAAGGTTCAAAACCCAAAATTATTGGGGAAATTGTGATATTTAACTGTGATGAGATAATGAAAACCGCATCTATGAAAATAATCCCTCGAAACAGAGATCACTATGAAAATATGACTTCCATCTTACGATGATTATGGAATTCTGACTCAAAGTCCATAATCGTTGCCGCAATTGTGTAATAAATATTATTTAACCTTTCTCAGGTAATAAAGACTACTTCTACAAAAATTTCAACATGAAACTGGTTTTTTTTTCAAATATAGACTCTAATGAGCTATATTTTGAGCATGAAACAAGGACTCTGGTGCCAAGAGATTCATAATGCAAACTTATTCCAGCAATTATTGTTACACTCAACCGTGAGATTGCAAAAGAAACCATTGGATTGTATAAAAACCCGAAAGTTCGCAATTTTTCAAAAATCTATTTATTGATTCAAATAAAATGTAATTTGTTAAACCGATAGAAACAAAATCATTTTTCAACTCAGCTGCTCGACAATTCAAACGTTATAAATTTGTTTGTTACTCAAGCTCGATCAAATGCGTTTCTTCCAATTGACCATCCTGGGTGTCATAAAATGCGATTTAAATATTAGAGTCTTTTTTTTTCTTTCTTAATTCTGTTTTATCCCTAAAATGTATGACTTTATTTTTACAAAAAAATATATGTACTTTGAAAAGCTACATATAATTAGAGGGAAATATTAAAATTTTTTTTAATTATTTTTAGCGAATTTTTTTAAAAAAAGAAATAATAATATGCCAAATGGTTACATTATGAATTAAACTATATCCCGTGACACAATCGCATTATAATAATTCCACAACAAAAATAAAAGTGCTTTTTTATTAATATATATTTTTTTGCATTGGAATAAAGAAAAATATTTTGATCGTGTTTTTAATAGTAGTACTATTCATGCAATATATGGCTAATTTTTTTTTATTTCAATAATCACATTTATTCAATTAAACTAATATACATTTTTTGCATATGAAAGAATAATAAAAAATTAATTTATTACATTAATTTTATATTAGAGAATGGTATTGAGTAAAGCACAGTAAAACATATAATAACTTTTTATTTATTCCTTTGATTTCGATTTAGCTTCAAAATATTTTCAATATCTTGAAATTTACGAATATGTTTGAGTTTTTACTAAAGTTGTAATTCAAACTGGAAATTGTCACTACTTATTTCTCCTGACGAATAAACTCGTCATAACACAAAATGTGCTTTTTCCCATGACGAGTATACTCGTCAAAAACAGTTAACGGGTTAATATAAATATAAGAGTTTGAGTACAAAGTGGGAAAGCAAATTTTAATTATCTAAGCGGTTGTGGTTTTGAGTTATTGTATTTACATGCATACGAATAAGTATACAAGTGGTCTTCCATCTGTTGTCTTATGTGCCCAAAGTATAATATACATTTACATCTTTTATGTGAGAATATGTATCAAATTTTTTTGTATAAAGTTAAATAAGGTTTTGAATTATCGTGTTCATATACACATGGATAGGCTTACTCTCTTCAATAGATTTCTTCCAAATTTTTATAAATTTGGTGTCAAATCTATACACCAAATTTCCTCTCTCCGGTTCAATATATTTTTGACTTGCTTCGTTCATAGACAGACATAATTCCACAAAATGTGTTCTCCCAGTCTGAGGCAGGTTTAAAACCCGTAATTCACCAAAATCTGTTCTTTTTTTGTTTTTGTTTGTTCATTTGTTTTTGTGATTATAGTTCTTTTTCTTTGCATATTTCGTATACGTCATTGTGAAAAATAAGAAAAAAAATATTAAAACAAATCAAAGCTTTATTCACAATAAAAGTAAGTCATTTTTTAAAAAAAGTATGTTAAAACAGAATGGATATCCAAGATGAGTAAACTAACCCATCCGAATATAAGCGATTTCGGTCGTTTCTTTAAAGCAAGGAGTATGCAACAGCAGCGCCACACATCCAATCACCACAGCTACAATATTCATGTAGAACGTGTAATAGTAAAAGGTCTTGTGGCAGTAATTATGCGATAGAGTATTTTCGAAATCAGGACTTAAATTGTAAAAGGGAATCATTTCTGAAATGAAAAAGAAAACAGACAATTTAATAATAAAAACAAACACGTTTCTATTTATGCATTGAGAAAATAAAATACAAAATTATCGAAAATATGAAAATGAAAATAAAAAAATAAATAAAAGCACAAGACAAAGTATTGCAAGTAAATTCGAGTTTTTACGAAAATATTTGTTGATTTTCCGTTTTATAGTTATTCTGGCCTTTCTGGATTGTTTTTAGTGCTTGCTGTTTGCCAACTTTTTATTTTGATCCTCATATTTTTTGAAACATTTTTACTTCTTAATTCATTTATAAAAACAAATTTCTAAAAAAGTTTTTTATTATTATTATCACTTTTTATAGCTCAATACAAAAATTATAAAAATTTGAAATCTAGATTAATATAATTTGCAACAATGTAAGTCGATAGTGAACAGAAAGCAATGACGTCATTTATCTATTGAATTGAATTATCTAATGAATGACGTCATTTATCTATTTTTTTTTTCATTCTATACTTGTTATATTTACAGAAAGTTTTTTTTTTAAATTAAGAAACTGTCTTTTCAATGAAGAACTTCATAAATCAACAACTATAAATATTAAACTTGTATTCTGTTCAAGTATACGGAATACGGGGAATCTTTTTAATACGTTGTTCAATGAAACGCTCTATCGAATCTTGTATCAATAATGTATCAATTCTATGTAATATTGTATGGGGCTACATACGGATTAAAGCTTTTAGTATTTGTACGCATTAAATGGGTAATATTTTGCTTGTGGTATTAAAAATTGATTCAAAATGTTTCTGCAACTGGAAACTTCATATTTAAAGTTAATTAATAAACCATAATTACAACAATTAAATTACAATAATTCATCTCGACTTATGTATATATTTATTCATTTTTATCAAAGATTATCTTGCAATAAATTATTATTAGATGCACGGCTATTTACAGGATTTGTCTTGAAATCGTGGTTAAACAGTTAATTTTTATACCTTTGAAGATAGATACATAATTCCATTTGTACAAATGCTTTGAGTGTTGTAAAGTATCATATATATATTTTTGAGTCCATAAATGTACTGGAAAAATTACGAAATAGGAAATTTTATATTGTCTTTCAATCCTATTAGCCATATTTAATGTAGTATTCTTATAATAATAACTTTTAAAACAAAGAATTCCTCTTTTTAACGTTCAAGTTGAACAAAATACGATATTTAACCTTTCTTAAAAACCAAAAACTACTATTTTAGACCAAGCACCTGTTTGAATTTTCTTATTTTATATCATTAACCACAATTTTAGACAATTATAGTTTTGAATCCAATCATCACTTTCAGTTCCATAGCTTTAACACAAACTATGGCTTCAAGAAGGTACCAAGCGCTGTTGGATGTTCTTTGAGACGCCTAATGGTCTAAAAAAAATTTCTGAAACACAAATTTAAATTTTGCAATTTTCCCATTAGAGCATTTATTGATTAACTCAACGAAATATCAATTCTTTTTATCATTTAAAGCATTATTACAACTATGAGTATACACCCTTACAGTGAACATACATAAAAGAAAAATCAACATTCCTAAATTTGGAAAACTATAGAAAAGGAATGGCAAATAAAATTTAAAAAAAAAACCTCGCATCAAAAAGAACAAAGAGCAAAAAAATGTCGGAATTAATCTATGATACGTTTTCAATTTTTTCACGCCTAATTTTACAAACGCATGCGCAAATAGAAAAAAACATTATACAGCCGCACGTTGCTGTCCAATCGGGATAATTACTTGCCATCGACCAGCCTTTTTCTGCTTTTCTACGCATGCGCTGTTGCCTGGCCGTCTTATAACTGGCCGAGTGTAAACCTGGCATAATATTTAGTGTATTATTTAAATATTTGTTGAACTGGCAACACTAGCTATCTTAGTTTTAAAAGTCTGTCTAGAGGAATTAAATTTTTTTAAAACTAAATCGGAAATCTAATATATATATATTTAAATCAGACATGATCAAGCGGTCTCGCATGTTTTTACACCAGTCATGAAAAAAAAAAAAAAAAAAAAAAAAAGGTTCAAAATTCAAATGCTCTGCAATAATAAAGAGCTTTAGTACTATTGCAAAGAAATTCAGACTTTTCATTGAAATATTGTAAAATTTGAAAAATTCAGATAGGTAGGCTGCTTTTTAAATGATGGAACCTAATACTAATATTTAAATCCAATTTTCGGTGAAGATATAATTTCTTTCTTTCTAATTTATTGCACTCGAATCTAATTTACAGTTATTTCAATCAAATTAGCAGTGACACCCATTCGCTCAAATCATTTTACATTTATTTAATTATTTACTTTATATTATGACGCATACTTGAATCGCATACATTATTTCAATTAATTTCGAATATTTTAATAAGGGCCTTTAATATTATGTTTCATTTTCACAGAAAAATCAAAATATTTATTCAAATCATAAAACAGTGCAATTTTGGAAAACATGTCAAAAATTTTGTAAGTGTGTATATTGTCACAAATTTTTTTTCTACAAATACCGTCAATCAATCGTAATAACGCAGCGCATTTAATCGCTAGTTCAGCAGCTTGCTTGCTGTCTAATCCTGATCTTGAGTGCTTGCTTTTTTTATAGTTTTGGGAGGCGGGCCAGAATCTTCCAGACCAATCAGGGCGTATCTGAGTGCATCTCGGTTCTTAGTGGATGGATCGTGAAAGTTCTCGAACTTTCCAGTATTATCCATTTAGTCGCCAAACTCGTCGCCAAGATGCCAAATGGTCACCAAGTTATGAGGTCATTGACGCAGCACCCGCTCAGCACGCACAGGACAGATCTTACAACGGTTACAATGACACTATTCGCGCCGGGTAGCAAAATTACAGATTTGTAACAATATTTTTAAAAATTTATATATAATTTAATGCGGAAGTAATAGGTTAAGAAATGGTTACTGACCAATACACAGTGCAATACCTAAACTCCAGCTAAGTCCTAGACTAGCATATTCCATCATCGTAATAATTGAACTGGAGAGTTGTCTTGTGAAGGTAGTTGCAATACGAAAAAGAATCAGAAATATACTGAAAACTCCTATTAATTGGAGCATACTTGGCGTCACTTCACTTATAGGACAATCGTATCTTGCACCTAAAATTGTAAAAAACAGTATCGTTTGCAGAGTTCATGATTACTAATATTTCTATTATTTAGAGGTCACATTCAATTCCAGGACAATAATAGGAACTAAGCGAACGAAAGGCAAATGGAATAAAAATAATAAACGAATGAAGCGCTACTCTAAGGAAGCGGATATGGAAACAAAACATTTATTTATGCAAGTTTTTAAAGTTAAGTATAATGTGTAAGCGAAAAAATAAGGCATACCCCGGGTTCACTATTTACGTTCACTATGTCACTGGATAATACGAATATTTGTCTAAAAATATTTAAAACATTACTGTAATAGTATGCCACAATCTCCGGTTAGCTCAATTAGTTGCACAGTATTGTACAATGTCATACGGTGTTATATTATATTATTTAATATTTTACAATATTATACGATATTGTGAATATTGTTTAATATCGTACAATATTGTACAATATATGTGTGCAGCTAGGGATATACGCAGTTACATAATATATCTATTTAAAGTATCCGACGTAATGTATTCATATTGATTGAAGTAGAGCTGCATTACTCGCTTACAGGACAGAAGATACTTGTATTTAGGATTGTACCGCATGTTTTTTGGACTTAATGGCATTTTGGATTAACATATATATATATATAACCGTTTGTTCTGTTCTAGATTCTAAACTTATTTTCTATTATATAATTTTAGCTCATAAGATTTAAATTTATAATCTTTATCGACGATTTTATCTTGAATTACGTTTTTTTTTTTTTTTTTTTTTTTTTTGAGGGTGCAGTTTAAATCCTTGAGCTAATCAACTCTTCCAGCTGATTATTAATGTGGAATATTTCCATTGCCTACAGTCACTCAAAAAATTATTGGGAGCATGAATAACTACAAAGCTATTTATAAAACTATTTATCACATTATAATAAAAACAAAATGAATCAAGAAATATTTTAACCCTTGGTGTACAGTTTAAAAAGAAAATTTTATTCGTATTTTGGAATTATAATTTGATCTAGCTTTTCAAATATAATTCAAAGGCAAATAGGAGTAAGAAAGTATTGGGACATTTTTGAAATGAGAAATACATTATATAGCACATCAATAGAATTGAATTTACTACCACTTTTCTTAGACTGCAATATTAGACATAAAAGTTTCAACAGATAAGATTACTTATAGACACCTAGTCCTATTGGAATTGGAAACAATACTACCTTGCTAATCTGCTCATTCTCCTTTACAGTTCAGGATAGTTACGACTCCAGAACTTTATAGCAAAAGGACCTAGGAGATAGTCTTGCTACGCAAAGCTGGGGCTCCGTTGAACATCTCAGTTAAGATTACTTATTGAAAAAATGGCAAGAAATATAGATAATCGGTTGATAGGCGAAATCGTGTAATAAGTCATTGGAAAAATGGAAAATCAGTATGCTGCATAGGACATATCTTGAAACTTTGTTAAAAAACATAGTGTTTAAAACATGTAGAGATCAGGGCGTCCAAGGACATTTGATGAACGTGAAGATAGGTGGATTGTGAAAGAAGTTTATTTTAGATCAACACCAGCACAGTAAAATTGACTCTGTAATTTCAAAATAAGTTTGAAAAATCTGTAAATCCTGAAACTGTTAAAAATGTTTTTGAAAAAACTTATATATTACGGCAGAATACCTCAAGCCCTACATTCAGCAAAGTAAATCGACAAGCTAGGCTGGCATTTGCTAAAATGTATGTAAAGCAGCCAAGAGAATTTTAAGAGAATGTAATTTTTGTTGCTGAAAATATAACATTTTCGGATTTGATGACAAGCAAAAAGTGTGGCGGAAACCAAATATAGCTACGCATTTCAAAAAGTTACAGCCCATTTTCAAATATAGATGTGGCAATCAAATAGTCGGGTTCGTATGGCAAAATCTGGTGTCGAAACTTAAACAATTTAACTGAAATTTATTGATGGTACAATGAATAAATATGTCTGTCTGGATTCTCAAGCGAAACTTAAAGCAAAGTGCGTGCAAAATGGGAATCTCAAGACATTTTAAATGGTACTATGATAATGACCCGAAACATACTGCTTCTATTTGCAAATTATGGGTCCTCTACCACTGTTTTAGTGCTATTAAGATTCCTGTGCAAAGTCCAGACTTTAATCCCATTGAGCATGTGTGGAATTATTTGCAGCAACATGGACATCAAATTTCTAAGAAGGATTTAAGAAAACATTTGATCGAAGAGTGGGCCAAAATAAGTGGATCATTTTGCAAAAAAATCCCTCCAATTTACTTTTTTGAGCACTTTTTTTTACTTGATTTCCTTTATTTTCAATTATAACCATAATTTCATTAATATGAGAGTTTCGTTTGAATTTTTATGATTTATTTATATCAAAATAATATTTACTGCTTTGTTTTGGCTTCATTTGTATATTTAAGTAAATTATTATGATAAAAATCTGTGAACTAGTAATGTGTCTCAATACTTTTTTGACAGACTGTATATTATTTGAGCGTCAATAAAATTACCCTTCACTTTTTAAATGCAATTTTTAACTTTTTTTAAAATCATGTAAAGAAATTTCAAGATGTTTATCTATGTTGAAAACAAAACCAGAGGGTTTTAAATAAAAATGCTAAAAGCCACAGGCAAGATATAAATTTGAATGTGATCTTTACAAGGAGAAATTAAATTTATAAGGAGAAATTAAAATCACGGAATATTTATCTATCAATATTGAATTGCCAGAAAAATTTCAGTTAGTTTTCAACAGCATGCACGGGTCACTGTAGTGGTATTGAAGTGCTGTCGTGAACCTTGAAAGGTGCGTTTGCTAATTGCATCTATTTACTATCAACATTATATAATTGTGATTATTATACTTCAATATAGACAAAGAAGTGTATTTCTGTCACTTAATGTTGTTTACAAGTCACTATTGTTTTTCATTTCTCAAAAACGATGCATTCTTTATGGAGACAGTGTTGCAAGTAAACGAAAAGGGCAAAAATTGTTTAAGAAATAAAGGCGGGGGCGAATTTCATGTTTGATTCCCTCGACACCGCAATGAACGATCTGCGGTTGATGATGGGCAACTGAGAGATGGAGTTGAACTCTCAAAATACAATACATTCTCAGGTATCCGGCTTAATTTGAAAGAATGTCTGGCCGGATAACAAAAAAATAACCCTGATAGGCCGGAGTTTTATGAACTCATTTCTTTTCCCACCAATATCAGAAGACAAAGTTTTTATCCAAAACTCGTTCTTATAATACACATTTTATCACTTCTTATTGAGTACTAAGCCCTTCTCAATATGAACCTCAATATGAACGTAGTCGCGGCCCGGCGAATCATAAAAGCAGTTGCCGGTAACGTGGCGAGTTAAAATAGAAGTCTCTGTACTGATAGTTTATATATTGCACTGCGCGTTTCAAGAATTTATTAAAGAAAAAGTAAGTTAAAGGATATAAACTGTTCACATTTTATCATAAATTCTGTAATGCCCAACTTAAATGCAGGTAACATAAACAAAACATTAACGTAAACCGTAGGCCTAATTCTTAAGAAAATTGACTCAAACTGATCTCATTTTTCACTGATAAATGATTGCACAGATATGAAAAGATTACCCTAACATCACCGTCAAAACTTAGTTTTTACATTTAGAAAAATTCTTTCATAGATGACTTAATAGAAGTCTTGCATTCCTCATATGGTAAAAGAAAACTAGGCCGGATCGTACGGAAACCGGATAGTCGTGAACCGGATACTCGGGATCGCACTGTAGTCCAATTTGCTCACAGGGAATTGCAGAAAGACTGGAAGGGAGGAATTTGATTATTTATTGGGTTGTTCGGAAAAAAAATTTCGTTTTTTCCCGACAGAGGATTTCATTGTATTTTTTTGCACCCAACTTCACATTTAAGCCATATAATTTTTATATGCTCCGAGAGCTCATATTGCAAGGTTTGTGTGTGAAAAATTCCAATTAATTCTACGCAGTAGTTTTTGGTTGGTGCCCTTTTAAATATGGAGAGCGATAAGCTGCATTTTCGACATATCTTACTGTTTTACCACAGAAAGGGTAAAAATGCTGTTCAAGCCAGAAAGAAATGGACCGATGTGTATGGGGAAGGTGTGTTGACAGTACGCCAGTGCCAGAACTGGTTAGCTAAATCTTTTAGACGGTAAAACCTTCACCTCAAATTAGGAGGTCAAAAACCATCTCGATCAGTTCTTTGGCAGCAAAGACCAAACATTTTATGAGCGTGGAATTATGCTACTACCAGAAAGAGGACAAAAGGTGTTGGACCAGAACGGCCAATATATAATTTAATAAAGTATTTGTTTATTATACGAAAACTGTCTTTCATTTCCACACACACAAAAAAAAAAAAAAAAAAAACGAAATTGCTTTCCGAACAACCCAATATAAAATTTTGAAATATGAAGTAAATAGTTTTTTTTTTATTTTGATTGCCCGATAAATAACAATAAGATTTAGATTAGCTCCACTTGTGATTTATTGCTCAAATCAATGAATACTTTTCGTTTTTTAAATAGATGATACGGAGAAATGGCAAATGGATTACACTGTATGAATGCTGGAAGTAAATTGTTGTGTTCATTCCATCGAATCGCTATCAACAATGCCAAAGGCCGATATCCATTCTCAGAAAGTTATACTCTACCGCTGCTAGGTTATTGCCAATCTTAAAGTGCTGTCTTCTAGTGAAAAATAAATTCGATTAAATATTAGTAATTAACTAAATATTTTGAAGTAAATCATTGAAATCAGAAGTGCTCAAAATCAACCAAGAGTAAAGGAGGGATGTAAAGAAGTAATGACATGTATCTTTCTTTGACCATCCATCGTCAATTGTTCAAGTTTAGCTTACATATCTAAAACACCACAGTCCATATACAGTGGCTCCCAAAATTGAGTATACACTATACTCTTTCTTTTTTAATTTTATTCTTTTTGATCTTAACATTACTATTTAGGGCTAATATTTATAAGAACGACAAAATATACATTAACAAAAATATTAGGCTAAAAAACAAAACAGGGGAATCAATATTTTTATTACAATAATTTTTATGTCAAAGTTACAAAGTCACAAAATTGAGTATACATCTAGCAAAATCTCTCAACAAAAAGATAAATTAATATTTTGCTGCATATCCTTTTGCATTTAGAACAGCTTGTAAACTGTGTGGCATTGAGTTGACTAGAGTTTGAGTTATTTCGCCGGATATTTTCCACCATTTTTCTTGTAGAACTCTTTTTAAGTGTTCCTTGCTCCTAATATCGTGTTTTTGAACTGATTTTCTTAATTGCGCCCACAAATTTTCACTCACAGTGAAATCTAGAGATTGAGGAGGGATGTGCAATTGCATTTTACAATTACACAACAACCATAACTATTTTAGCTGTATGTTTCAGATCATTATCTTGTTGAAACAGAAAACTTGACCCTAAACCTAAATTCTGGTCACTTTGTTTTAAATTGTTCTTCAATATATCCAAATATTAATTTTATCCATGATTCCATCAATGAAAATTAAATTCCCCACTCCTTTTACAGACATACAGCCCCATACAAGAAGTGAACCACCTCCATGCTTGACAGAAGGATTGGTGGTTTTAGGAAGAAGTTCAGAAATGGGCTTTCTCCAAACATAACATCAACCGTCACTAACAAAACATTGAACTTACTTTTGTCACTGAATATTACTTGTTTCCAGAAGTCAGGAGGCTTTGAAATATGACTTTTAGCAAATGAAATTATATTCTCTCGATTTAATTTGGAAATAAACGGTTTTGTTCTGGCTACGCGACCATTACAATTTGCTTTTCAGATTATTCTTCGAATTGTTTCTGCAGAAACACACTTTCTAATTGTTCTTGAAGTAAATGTAGCAATTTTTGTAGTATTCACCTTAGGATCGCTTGCTACCTCTCGAATAACTCTTCTCTTGGTCG
Organism: Argiope aurantia; assembly: GCA_026543865.1. Classification (NCBI taxonomy): domain Eukaryota; kingdom Metazoa; phylum Arthropoda; class Arachnida; order Araneae; family Araneidae; genus Argiope; species Argiope aurantia. The sequence goes on from JAPMOR010074517.1 coordinate 43,675, forward strand.
TGACACTGAGGATTTCTTTTCTTCCTCTTCCAGGTTTATTAGCAATTTGTCCATACATTTTATACTTCTGGATAATTTTTTGAATGCATCTGTGACTACGTTGTATTTCCCTTGCAATTTCTCGTAGAGATTTACCATCTTCAGACAATCGAATAACAATTTTCCGAATTTCAACATTCGTTTCATTTTTGGAGCTCATTATGATAATCAAATTCAGTTCAGTCAGTTTTCGCTTGGAAATCAATGACAGCCAATTAAAGTAACAAAACTATTTTATTTATGCATTTGAAAATAAATAGTGATAGTCAGTTCGCATATTTTATAAGGTGTATATACTCAATTTTGTGACTTTGGAATTTGTAACTTTGACATAAAAATTACTGTAATAAAAATATTATTGATTCCTCCGTTTAGATTTTCAGCCCAATACTTTTGTTAATGTATATTTTGTCGTTCTTATAAATATTAGCCATAAATAGGAAAGTTAAGATCAAAAAGAATAAAATGAAAGAAAGAGTATAATGTATACTCAATTTTGGGAGCCACTGTAATCCTGAATTCGCATTTTCGGTATACTATTTTATTATTATTGATTTAAATATATAGAAATGTCATTCTTTATTTAATATTCTTTTATTTGTCTCAGATATCGAGATGATGGAACATTACTTACCCATGTAACAAGCGGAAATCGGCAGGGCAAGCAAAATGTATTTCATTAGCAAGTAATATTCTAAAAAAAAAAGACAGAAAATATTATAAAGTTTCTACAAAAAGAGAACAAAAGCCTTGATCTACAATAGAAAGTAGGTATTTTTTTGCATGCAATAATTAAATGTCAAAAAAAAGAGTTCTAAAATTTATTTTTTAAATCTTTTTTTCATTATTTGTTAATTATCAAATTCTGTTTCAATACTTACATCATATTACACTTTTCGTTTTTAAAAGCAATTTTTTTTACATTAATTTTTTTAAATGACAGTATATCTACTCTGATATTTTTTTTTATAAAATACTTTATATTGAGCCCTTTAAATAAGTTTGATATTTCTATCTGAATTTATCCATCTTCAATGCAATTCTTTTTTCTCAATTTCTCAAGCCAATCCTGCTTACTCAAAGATTTTGCGCGCAGGGGAGGGGGGGGGATTGAATCTGTACCTATCATGGGTGCAAGATAATAAATAATAGGTAGACTTCATATAAGGAAATCTACCAAAGAATATATAAAAACAAAATAATAATAATAATAAACAACAGAGAAATGCAATCCCGATAACATAGAATCACAGCAAATAAATATATAGGGGAGCAATATTGAATACCGACATTTTGTTCAGTTTAAAATTATAAAACAAAAATAGCGTTAAAATATCCATATTTCTTTTATTAACACGTTTAATAGCGACCTGTACCATATAAAAGATGGAGGTAATTAGCATGACGATTCGATAAATGACTTCTACTCATCTTAGAGAAATGTTTTCACAGCATAGTATAATTTTTTACCACAAAGCATATTATCTCAAATAAATGCAAACTTTGTTCGAATTGTTTAGTTTTTGAATATAACATTCTAAATTTGCGAATAAAAAATATAATTAGATGCAAACAGATTCAAATAAAAGCAATCAGGCTTGTTTCCAGATATGATCCGTCATTTCTGCTAATTCCTGACCAGATATTGAAAAGCAGAGAAGCATTCAATAGCAATTAAAAAACATTCGGATTCTGTGTTGAAACCGCGGTGGCCTGGTGGTAAGAGTTTCCTTTCTGGACACGAAAGTTATGGATTCTCAAACCCAAACCGATAAAAAAATTGGCATGTAAATGGAGAATACATTAAATCCTTCGGGGTCTAATGCCCCTGGTGGTGGGGCGTGAAAGTTTGGATGACTCTAGCTTAGATTCTTCATCTAATTAAGACTCAAATCTCAGGCAAGCTGGAAGGGCCGTTCCAAAATAATCATTTAAATACTTCAAAAAGGAAAGTAAATATAATTAAAGAACTAAGCCTGATTCAGTTGAACTGAATATCAATTTTTATTAAGAGTTTCTAATTGAATCTATTATTGCAGAAATCTCATACTTATCAAAGGTTAACTGTTGATAAATAAAAAAATGCTTTCCTGCTAAATGTATTCCTCACTGATAAAATTTTTTGTTTCGGGTTAAAGCAGTGTTCAGACGAGGCAATCTATTGGGCGCAATGGACGGCCACGCCTGCCTCAGGAGAATCACGTGATAAAGGGAACAACGGCAAATGATTGTCTCATCCGGAGAACAATTTACCATTGTCCCATTATTGTCACAATGATCTTCCTGAAGTAGATGCGGCTTACTACTGAGAGCAATAGTTGGCCTCGTATGAACCCAGCTTCACGCGTTCACTTCCATGAGAGATAAATGTGATTCTCACCTACTTTCTAACTAAATAGCTCATACATTATTACAATTAAGAGACTGCAATAGTCTTTCAACATGATAGATTTTCCTAATCATAGGCATGCGTCATGTCAGCGAAGGCGTTCAACATTGGATGCCTAGTTAATTTTGATTCTTAAAGCTTTTCCATATCTGCTAATTTACAAGTTAAATGAATTAATTTATGCTTACTTATTCAATTATTTATTTTTTCTATTGTATTTAATACTATTATGTTTATTATCCATCTATTTTTTTTAAATAACAAATTCCCTTACAGATCAATTGTTAACCAGGCAGTTAAATATCTAGGCTCAGATCATAAATCTAAGGTTAAAATTCGCAAAATTACAAGGTTTCGGAGATTAAGGACCATTGAGTCCAGGTGCTCCGCCGAAACATTCGTCACGTCGTCGTCGTCATATCTGCTAATTAACTATTCATTAATTGTTAAAGTACCTTGTCTTATAGAATTACTACATCTCATGAATTAAAAATGTACCCATGAAAGTGAAACAGCTGTTTAGAAGAAACAAACAAACAAAAAAACTTGAGTTTTAAGAAAAATACGACGTTATGAGGTTAACAATAAAGCAAAAAATCATTTTATTAATTTTCTTGCTCTCATTTTATATTAAGCTGGGCAATTAATGACATCAATGAAGAAAATTTTAAAATCATTTGGAATGCAATCTGTGGGTTTCTGGACGTCATGCATTTTGCTTCTGTTGCAAAAAAAGAAAAAAAAATTAAATAACATTTCTATAGACTAGATACATGACCTCAACCTTCCTTTATTTAACAAGCAGCGCCGTCTATCTTAATTTTCATTTTAAAAAATTTAAGGGTTTTTTTTTTTTTTTTTGATTCATAACGGACATTTCTTTTTCTTAACATTTAGCATCAATATCAGATGATATTTATCAAATAAATGTGAAATAAAGCAGATATATTCATTGTCAGGAACGAAAAATTAATTTAAATTATTACTTTTTTTTTCTTGCTTCTGTTGAATTTGGAAAATTGAGATAGGTGACGCTGTGTTTGTTACGCAACGAGAAATCGTTTTCGAATTATTTTCATTCATAAACCGCCAATCAAATCATCAGACAATTAATTTAGACAATATTTAAGCTAGATCAGGGATGGCGAACCAGTGGCACGCGTGCCATTGATGACACGCGACACAATATTTTTGGCACGTCATTGGCAATATTTTTCACTATTAAGTATTACGAACAAATATGAGTGATCGGTCGCAGTGAGCATATTCCCATTCCCTAATATTGTGTGCTAAGAATGGTTCAACATATCTTGATAATATAATTGTGTCAGTCACAAAAATAGTCAACCTCATACCGCAGTAAGCTTTAAATAAGCGAAAATTTGATGCTTTGTTGGATGAAGTCAATTCAGTGTATATGGTTTAATAGTGTACATTGATTGAGCCACGATGACGTATTTCAAAGATTTTCAAAGACTGCTGAAGAAATCAGTGTTTCAGCTAAGAGACGGGCAAATACCCACAGTTGTTGAATGTTATATGGCTTTCAAAATTGATGTTTTTTACATACATGTGCCAACATTTCAATGAATTCAACATAAATATTAAAGGCATGTATTAAAAAATTATCATCATGATGGATCTTATTTGCACTTTTGACGCTAACCCGCATGTTTTTAGAAACGGTATTATTACAAGAAACTACAAATACTTCCCAAACTTGAAAAACAAATCAAATATTTTAAAATACACGAGTAACCAGACGAAGAAAAAGTATATGAAGAACTTATTTCCGTAATTGATTCTTCAATCAAGGAATTTTCAGCGAGATTTCCTCAGTTAAAGGAATTATCGGAAATGCTCACGTTTATTATGTATCCTGATGTGACTTCATTTAATAAACTGAACTTATCGCAATTCGATTTGAAATTGAAAATTTTTAAATGTAACTGTCTATTCAATATGGATTCAAAAATTTATTGAAACAAGACAAAAGTGGAAACAGAAAGATTAATAAGCAATATAAATAAAAATGCCAGTAACGAAATTTTGGATGCCAGACACATTTAACTATTTGAAAAAGCTGCCTCATGCTACTTTAACTATTTTTTCATCTACCTATGCCTGCGAATCTTATTATGTCAGAGATGAATAACATTAAAGACTCGCTTAGAAACCGTTTGGCAGATGACTTCAATTCAGCATACATTCTGTTAAAAGTAACATTTTACAGTCCAAATATAAGTTATTTGTCATCCATTCTGCAACAACAGAAGTCACACTAATGTTACTTTAATTTGAATTACACGTATAACTAAAAACTTTACACTATACATTGCAAAACGTATTTTTTCGTAGTAAATAAAGAGTTTCGGTTGTTAATATTTAGTTTTATTATTTTCCTGATAATCAGAAATCAAAATTATTTGAAGTTACTTTTGTTCCTCATTAATCATTTCTTTAGAAAAATGACACGTTCATCCATAAAAGTTCGCTACCCTTGTGCTATGTTATGAGGATTTGACCTCACTTTGCGAGTCTATCCCTAAAGAATTGAGGCCAATCTTTGAAACACAGTGACTTATAGGGCAATTAAAGCAACTAATCCAATTCTATACTTACTGGATTCTTTTATAATTTGGATGATATCATTTATTTTTATGAGAAATCTTGGATACTTGCTTGCAGATGATGTCGACTGTCTTACGCTATGAGCCAATGCTTCAGACTGACTAGTCGGATCTATGAAACTCATTCTTTTACCTAAAGTTTAAAAAAAAGTTGTCTTATTTTTGTATGTTTTACCATAAAATTCCAAAATTTTTAAAATATGAACTACTTATCTTCAGGCTGATTTAAAAAGTTGAAACTACAACAGGTGGTTGCTTTAATAGAAGTATGAATTTTTGTTGGATTATATGATATGAACATTGAAAAGTTAAGGTCCTCAAAGTAGTTTAATATAAAAGCCATTTTTAACTTATTTGAAGTAACAGCCCTTTCAATTAAGTTATTATGGGACGGATGTTTTAAAATTTTTTTTTATCCATAATCAGATGAAAATGATATGTGAGCTGGCATTCCTCTTCCAATAACAAACTTTCAACCTCATCCAGACGGTGCAATTGCTGAGAGGTAGTGAAATATGAAACTCAGACAGAATTTCAAAGATAAAATATCCTCTCGGCAAGCTGGAATTCAAAGGTAGATTTATTTACATCTCAGATACTATCTGGCAACATAAATTGTTGATGTTAGGAGGAGTTAATATTAGGGATTGAAAACCACTTCTCAGCCCCTAACTTCTAAGATATTTCAGTTACCGAAAAACTTTAAATACAAAAGTTGTTCGTCTTAATAAGACTCTAATCTGGCTAATTGGATTTATTTTTCTATCTTCAATATTAATAAAGTTATAGCGAAAGGAAAATTTCAACACCCCCACACCATTTCTACCCTCTTTGAGCTAGATGGGCCATTTACGAACTCGTCCGAGACTTTTACATTTCTAAGAACATATTCCAAGTCAATTGAAATCCAAGCAAAATTATTCTAGTTACCTTGTTCACAAGATAACATGGGCAAAGCGTTATAAGCATATAAATTTTCGAACGAAGGGTGGTTTTAAATTCTAGATCCGTGAAGAACTGAAGAAATTTTCCCGAAGTCTTGTCAAGAGAGCTTTTGCAATAGGTATCCTATTATAGGAATCTACCTAAAAAAAGAGTGCAATTATACATCAGAGTTGAATTTGATGTATTTTCCCCTACTTGTTGACAAAGTTTTGTTGGCGAATTTGGCATTGTGGAAGATCAAACCACAGTCAGATTTGGAAAATCTTCATTTACATTTGCCTCACTTCTTTAAAAATTAAATTAATCTCACATCAAGGAATTCTTATGTCACAACCGCTTATTCGTGAGAAATGAGATAGCTTTTCATTCATATGGTGAATAATAGGATTGACAAATTTCTATTTGCAAATTACGCACAAATTATTTTAAATTTTTGTGTTCTTTTCTTGCCCTGTGATCAATGATCAAAATTGTGATATACTAATTACCACATTTTAAAACTGTTATTTTTTAAATCACCGTGAATATGAAAAAGAATTATATCAAATGTACTTTGCCAAGTGAAAATCTTGTCGATTTCTCTTTCCACCATTGATGTCTGATGACCAAACATTCGCAATTGAGAACCATGAGGGTCATTATTGTAATGTGCCGTTGCTTCTTGGACATTAATCACCAATTCAGCTGCTCCTGAAGTTTGTATTGGGTTCGATGCCCCAGCTGTAAAAAAGAAAATCAAAATTAATAGCTATTACTATTATATTTATAGCACTATTTGCGATTTTGAAATATCAACGAACTCATTCTGCTCTTATATATTTTCTTGAAACAATAAAAAGGATCAAAGGAATGCTCTGAGATAAAGAGATCATTTACAAACTTTGGCAAGCATATGAATCAAATGCAACTCGTACTAAATTTGTTCCACATGATACATGAATCGTTATTGCTCCACAATGACTTTTTTTGTTTGTTTGTTTCCAGCAGTATATCTATCTCACTCTTGATTCCTACCTGAATAACATACCTAAAGATTATTGAAGCAAAAGTTTTATCTATTTAAGAGATCTAACTCTTCAATTAATAGATTGTGTAATTTTCAACAAAATGGATTACCATAAAGGCAGTGAATAGTAAGTTCTAAATATTTACCAATATCAATAGAAATTATATATATATATATATGATTATATTTAATATATATCGTTGCAATTATGTCAAATCACTATTTTATTTTTAAGTAACAGACGTAGTAGTTAATGGAAAGTAAAGAAAAAGAATACATTGATCAAGAACTTAGATTGATATGGATAAAGAGCGAAGTCTTATGCATCCGTTGAAATTAGTACGATGTCTAATATATGAGCAAGATATGATGAATAATACTTTTTCGAAATGGTTTCTCATAACTCCTTTCTTTAAGCATATGAAACTGTTGAAAATTTTCTTGGAACATCAGTGCAATACAATGATCAATATACTGAACTATGAAAGTCAAGAAAAGAAATGGATTCCTGTGACCATATGGTTGCTGCAACACAATCTGCACAAACTCTTGAACGAGCTCGTACCTTTGAAATCTGGATTTGTCATGTAATATTCAGTGAATTGGGATCTAGCTTATGACATTGTACTTAATACTGTTCCCAAAATCAAAGGGAAAAATTTTGAAGAGGTCAGACTTCACTGGAAAGACTTGTTAAAATCGCAAACAAAACTATCTGTTAATGTGAGATATGGTGAGTGTGTTTTGGTTTTCTAAGGAACTGCCTGGTTTTAAATATACTATTTTTAATCTACACAAACACAGCTGCACTACAAAATTTACCAACACTTATTATTAGACACACATAGAAAATTAGGTTAAAGAAAACAGTATGGTGGAGGGATTCCACCGTTTCCAGTCGAAAGCATTCGGCGTTAGCGCAAGGGTTGAGCATAGGGAAAAAGTCGACCTCAGGATGCAGGTCTCCCGTTCAACTGATTGTCTTCTACAAAACGCCACAATTGGCGTTCTTTTATCAAGGGGGAAAAGAGGAGCTACAGAGATAAAAAAAAAGTTATAGGTAATTCCGAGCAGCTCATCAACTGTTTACAATAACTCCAGCAAATTAAAATTATATCCCGAATACGAATTTTCAAGAAGAACTATCCAATTTTAATAAAGAATCTTTCCAAAAAGAAACAAAATCTTCTCTGGCGAAGATACTTGAAAATATTGTTAAGGAACTTGAATAATAATTCTTATGTTTTGGGCAGAGGATTCTTGCAATATACCATATGCCAGAACTAAAGAATAGTATGTATTGTGATATCACAGAAAATTACAGTGGCTAAATTTTTAATGGGGAAAATATGATTTTATTATCGACAGATAGCCTATAAACAAGAATAAGAATTAGAACAGAATAGCTGCAAGACATTCATTCTACAATATTGTGTTTGTAAAAGTACCGTGGGTGTTACAGCTAAAGAGTACTTTATAAAAATAAAAACATTTAAAAACTGAAGGTAGCTGTGAGATCGAAGTTTCGAAAGCATGGTAACAGGAAATAAACCAAACCAAAGATACTTTAAGGGGGGGGGGCGGGAGGACTTTATTATTTTTATTATTTCCCAAATCCGATAGGTGACGCTGAAGAATTGTATTAGATTGTAAATCTTCGGATGACTTTTTTTTATTTGAATTTTTCCATGCAGTTATAAATGTGAGAACAATACATGTAATCAAAGAAGCTCATAAAAATTTATCAACCTTAACTTTTCTGTTGCAAATTAAGTAGGCATTTCATTTGTACTCTTTCTAGTTGGGTTTTACATAATGCTTTAATGTGCCCAAGATTTCTCGAACAACTTGTATATGCAACTTTTTTGTACCATTTCACAAATTCGTATACATTTATTTGATACCAAAGATGCCTGGAATTCAACAAAAATTATAACTGCTTGAGCTCACCGGTGTATCGTATTTTAAAGACTGAACACAAAAATAGGTTTCGCTGGTAAGAAATCAAAATGATAATATAAAATTTCAAAGAAAAAAATAAAATAAAATTGAAAGATGTCAAAATCAATATTTGTAATCTATTAAACAGGTTGATATTTCTGCTAAATCAATACTTTTAACATGTTGTACTTTATATTTTATTGAACACACGGGTTGCAGTCGATGTTTATACTATCAATTCAATATTTTCAAAAATCAATTAAACATTAGTACAAAATTGTAATAATTTTTCCCTTAGTTAGAAATGTGACTTTTCTGCCATACAAAAATGATCTACTCACAGATACCTGGAAATGCAACGTTTGATTCCCTAGAATCTGATAGTTGTGGCGACTCCTATAAAAATCAATATGAAATAAAGTTACTGATTCAAGTCTATATATGGCCTTATATATCATTATAAGCATTCATGAAATTAATAAAATAACACTAACATCACATAAGTCAGTATGATACATGAACTGCTAAATTAATTTCCAAAAATGCTACTGAAAAAAAAGTCCCTAGAGAATACAAGATTCTTAAAATTATTAAATATTGTAAAATATTTCATGCAAGATATAGTTTATGATATATTCATTTTAATTATGAGTTCTATGAATTTTTTTTTAAAAATTACACCTTTTGCTAGGAAATATTTATATTAGAAAAGAAAATTCTTCAAATCTTATGTTTAAAATTATTGTTATATTATGTTATATATATAAGAAAAAAATGATTTAAATAAAAAAATGTTATCAATAATTAGTTTAAATACTTATTGCCTTTGACATTTTTTCATTTAAAAATATGCGTAGCGTTACCAATATATATTCGAATTATATTTAAAAAAAATTATTTTCATTTAATGTTTTTCCAGGGTCTAGAACTTTTCAACTAATAAGTTTTATATAAACTATTCATATGTAAATTAAAAACTAAACTTCTAGAAATAAAGATTGGATTGTCGATACTTGCTTTTATTGTTATTATTATTCTACTTTGATTTTCGCTTTAAATCCTTGTAAATCGAATTTACTTATTTAATACTAAAATAAAACACATTATTTATTTCACCACAAAATAGTTGATTGTTGACGTTATAAATTATATCGTTCAAAAAACAAATTCTGAAAAAAAATTACCATTTGAACCATGATCATTTAATACATATTTTTATACTAAATTGATATTAAATTTTTACAAAAATGTTATTACCAAATAGATCAGTGTTCGAAACTTACCTGCACAATTTCAGTCATTGTAAAAAATATTTCAGAATCTGCAAGTTCGGTAATGTTCAAAACAATAGAATATAAATCATTAAAAAGTAATTCAACAAATTAAACATGCGGAGTACGGCTTTTAAAAACTATAGCAAGCTTAACAATTTTTCATTGAGAAAACATAGCTATAAACTGTATGAAAACCACTAACAATTTTTCGATTGAAGAAACTCTTCAACTGTTTTGTTCATTTAGCAACACGCTAGAGCACAAAAGAATAGCTCACAAAACTTAACAATTCTACAGTGATCTGAAGACATATTTAGCAACGTACTAGAGCTCAAAAGAATAGTTCACGAAACAACAATGGTATAGTGATCTGAAGGCATATTTAGTAACGTGCTAGATCTCAAAAGAATAGTTCACAAAAAGTAATAATGCTACAATGATCTGAAAAAAAAGTTTTGTGATCGAAAAAAAAGTGGATTCGATATCTGTTTCCCAATAAGTGCAAGCTTTAAAGATGGCATTGAATATTGTGATAGGGTGGCTGGTGGATGAACAGAAATGCTCAATTTTTTTCAGATTCTTTGTCAGTTTTACAAGCCATACAATTATCTCAAAATTGTAATAGGTAAATATGGACAGTAAAAGAAAAGATAAAAAAAATATATAAAAATTATCAAGTGGAGAGAATTGAATTGGGTTAAGGCCCATGCTGGAATATATGGTAATGAAAAGGCAGATCATTATGCAAAGTTGGCGGCACAAAAAGATAACGTTGGTATAATTGTCCCCAAATCAAATAGTGTCTTAAAATGAGAATTAAGAGAAGAATTAAAGCTACAATATTTGACAGATGGTATATGTCCAAAAAACGGAAGGGTAACTTACGACTTTATTCTTAACCCAAAAATAAAAATACCACCCACTAGTAATCCAAATTATATCAGGACATGGGAAATTTCCCGCATATTTTCAAATATTTGGAAGAATGCAGGAAAATAAATGCGTCTATGGAGGAATCGGTACTGTTACCATTATTTAAAGGAATACATAGAAATTTCGGAATTAAAAAAGAACCTGAAAGTTGAAAATGGTGATTTAAGTGCAATATTGATGGTACCAGATAATCTTAAAACTCTGAAGGACATGTTGTTAAAAATTGTCAGTTTTTTGCCAACTGTGTTTGAATTTTTGTTCTTGTGAAACAAGAATTTGGAGGAATATTGAGAATTACGACGATATTTTCTGTAAGTGATAGCCTGTTCCTTGTTTAATAGGAAGATAGGTGAACGGGAAAAATAAGAAGGAAGGTCAGTGATTGACCACTTTGTGGCTAGGGGTTAATTGCCTCGAAGAGGATGTCAATTTGGTGAATTGGTCAGTGTTATGGACGGACTATGCTAATGACAGCAGTCGGCCACAACAAATCCTGTCGATGCTGCTACGTTCAGTGGTGGCGGGGTGGTCGGCTGTACTCAAAAAGAAGAAGACGGATTTGATATCCGATTCCAAAGAATGTCAAAATCTGCAAAACCGGTGACTGTTGACTTATAATAGGGATGATGAATATTTTACGAGCGGTTATTACGTAGCCAATATCATAAAGTGACAAATACCAGTGATCAATACTTTTCAAAGAGGGGTGTGATTCAAAGCCTTGATACGATCTTACTGGTGATATTTCGATTAAAGGTTTTGGATCACGATAAAAAGTAACAATCGATACGATCTGCCCAATGGAAGCTCTCGAACAAAACAGAAAAGGTCTGTGAATGGTTGAAAAGTGAAAGGACCGGTTATTCTTGGAATTATCGTATCATTGAATTGCATATGACTGAAATTTATCGGAGCGGTGACTTCACTGGAAAGTGTGAAGCCGCCTCTCCACTTCCTGAGAGTGATCTTGATTTTCCGATATTCGCATTTGATGATGCACTATTCCATACAAATCATTTTTAATCGCTTGTGACATGACTTTACATATATTTTGGTTACCGCTGGCGCCATCTATTGGTAGAATATAGAACTAAAGTAAACATTTTAAATAAAAGACATATTTAATTTTAATTTTTTTAGAAAATGGTTTACTCCAATAAAGAAATTAATTATATAGTTTTGAAAAAAAAATGAAATTTAAGAAGTAAGCTGAAATACATAAATTAATTCAATCATACGTTACTTAAACTAGTAAATTAAGTATTAATTACAATTAATAAATTTTATATTTAATACTAAGTTATAATTTTTAATTAATAATATGATTGAAATAACAGATATTTGGAACAAATATTTAAAAATAACAATAGCAAAATTATTTGTTATTCAAAAAATCATAGATTATGCATCTCTAAATTATAACCTCAGGAACTGCAACGTATTAACATAACCTCAGGAACTGCAACGTATTTAACGTATTTTACGGATCATGCCAAAGGTTTGATCCATGTCAGAGACAGTGGGTTTGATATACGATTTTGCTGTTTTCTTATGACAGAGGCAGACGATAAATTTATAATTCTGCTAGAGACGTACACATTTTGGTATCTAATGTATATCAGGAAAATGTATAGTAGGTTCAATATCATCTATATCTACGATTCTAAATTTTGAAGTTTCAGCAAAACATCGAAAAAGAATATCGATATTTAATATCCAATCAAACTGATAAGAAAATATATAGATAATAAAAATACCCCCTTCCCTAAATACTTAGATTATAAATATACAAATTTGTTACATCTTATTTTCTATTAATTACCATTACTTTAAATATTATTTCTATAAATTGTCATCTAACGGAATAACACTTGATAATTTTATTTGTATTTATCAGGTTTTTGCAAGCGGATATTTCGGTTGATTTATTTTGATAATCTGAGGCGGAAATAAAAATCCATGTAATACATTATTTTTTAAGTGTTAAAGTCCATTTGCCACATCCAACTGTACAACGTTCTTTTAAGGCATTGGATTCGCATACCTTTGTTTTGAACCCAGCTGACCGAAGATTCTCCCGTACATGGTGGTTAGTGCACGTATAAATCTGTCATAGTCACAAAATCTTTCAAGTCGAGACAATGCAATTGTGGGTACTGGATCAGATGTTATCGTTCTCTAATTCAGGTCTAAATTACGAACTGTGAGTGAGTGAATGAAATGTGTGTGATGTCCGCCCCGTGGAAAGGGCTGTGACGCATCTTGTAGGTAAGACTCACTCTTGGCCCTAGATGGCGCTACTGAGACAAGAGACGGTTAAACTCGGTTTAAAATCTCTGACTTTGTCAGTGGACTTGGCTATAACGTGCCGTAAGCAAAATCAACACAACTTTCTTTTTTATATATAAATTATAAAACTGTTGTGTTGTTATCATTTATACTTCTCATCATATAAAATATTTCTACTCATTGACATATTGTTGCGCCATCTACTGCCTTCCACTTTGGAAAAAATGTGCAAATGATGACACAGTTCATTAGAATAAAACAATTTAATTCGCTGGTAGTTTTTGAATTAAATAAAGAAAATAATAATTTCAAATGTGTAAGGAAGTATGTAATTGAACCGAAATAGAACACGAACTATAATTCAAGAATAGAACGATTTAAAAATCGCAAAGCTTTTATACGTTCAACTGCTCCATGAAATATGAAAGAGAAGACCAATTATTCGTTTTTTATAGTTGGAGCAAATGATAAACGGAACGTCTTAAATCAATGAAATTTAGAATGCTATCTTGTGACTACAATTGTAATTCGGAGCTATGCTTATTAATAAACAGTCTTCAGCACATTTATTTTAGGCTTGATCCCATTTGCTTTCTAATACACAATATTAAGTGGATTTGCAATGAATATTACGATTTCAATTTTTCAAATACATTTATGACGGCGTTAAAAAGAATTCGCATTTTTTTTTTTTCATTTTATCTGCTTTTTATATTTCTTCTGCCATGACGAATATTTTAGAAATTTGTATAAACAATTGTTTAATTTGCTTAAAAACATCCAACATTCCCATCATTTAATTAGATTTTTCTTTTGAACTTTCGATCAGTCTCCATGAGCAAGTGGAGCCTGTGGCGCCATCTCTTGGTTGTCTTGTAAAAATGTTAAACACAGTTGACATTGCTTTTTCGAATTGATTTTGCTTAGTTATTTTCTTATTCTTTTCGGATTAGTGATTTTGTTTAGTTTTAGGTTAAACTTAGAGATTGCTTCGTAGCCTTTATATAAAGATATATGACCTAGTTTTTTTTACAACTAACACAGATTCTTTTTATGGGACACTCTTGAGAGTTACGATCTGATATTCATATTTTAGACAACGGGTTTTCTATGGCAGTCGATGGATCTACGGACGAATTAAATGCATTTATGGAATTGAGCTACATAATTAATTCCCCTATTACTTTACAATGGCTACCCGTAATTACTTTATGTTTACTATTTTATGAATATAATTCATCAAGGATAGTTGACAATACTGAAATAAGGCCATTAATATGATGGTCGAATAGCATAATGTTATAAAAAGTTTGTCTGTAAAATATTTAATTAGATAAAATAAATATTCAGCATGCCATTTAGTAAAGATTTAATACTGTGCCAAGAAATAATATTATTTTTTTATGGTTATATAGAGTTTTGCTGTCATAAAATATTCAAATTTGTTCAGTTAATAACGACGACATGATGATTATTTTGGCGGAGCACCTGGACTCTATGGTCCTTAATCTCCGAAGCCTTATAGTTGATTTAATTTAACCTTGTTTAAAGAAAAAATGGTCTAAACCTAAATATTTTACTGCCTGAATTTTTCAGTTACTAATTTAATGAAATAAGCACAAATTTCTCATTTCATATATTAAATTTTTGTGTATAATTATTTTCTACCAGCAAGCTTGCCAATTCGGATTTTTTTTTTTTTTAAGGTCGTTAGGGTTGTAAAGCAGTAGAACACCATGGAATTATTTTTTAAATTTACATGTCTTTTCTTTTTTTACCTTGAATATATTTATTTTTTCACTCTAAGAGTTCTTTGTATTTTATCTGCTCTTAGAAATCAATGCTTTTTACATACCTTTCCACTCTGCAAGTTTGATAAGTTTTTTTTTTTTTTTGTTTTTTAAATTTTATAAATCTGTTGAGTAAAAGGGAGGGGGGGGGGGAGGATGAGAATATAAAAATTGTATAGGAAATGAAATCAATAAGCAAGATGAAAGAAACCCAGGTCATGGCTGCTTTGCGAGCAATTCTTAAAGG
>JAPMOR010074517.1:59167-74210 GCA_026543865.1 Argiope aurantia
AACATTGTTTCACAAATATTACATAAATAACATAATGCTGTAAAATTCCATTTTCAAATTTTTACCAGACGATATTTTAAATCAATTTCAGGAATTTTTTTTATGCTTAATCTTTTTTTCTTATTATTTTTATTACTAGAAAGAAAAAAAAAATATTAAAATATATATACTAGAATATTAAAAAGGAACAATTAAATTGCATAATAGTTATTATTTTTTTTCCTTTGTTTCATTTTTGAAAAAAGATAGTTTGTGAAAGTCTAGTAGCATTTTTTTATTCACATACTAGGATTTATTTGCCTTTTTTTTTATTATTCATACTGATATTTAACACTATTCGTACTTAATAAAAATTTTTGCTTTCTTGCTTTTTCTATTAATTCACAAATCATTTTCTGCAATTATAATTGTTTCCAATTAGTCCAAAACAAAAATGAACATAAAAAGAACATGATTGTATGTGTCATTTTTTCCCTTCATATTTATACCAAGGAAAATAAATACAGATATCTTAAAATAACGTACAGTTGAACTGGAATCACAAATTTGAAATAGCATACTTTCTATCTCATTCCGAATTAGTGATTTTTTTTTTAATTCCCTGCAAGAAAATCCTTTTTTAAAGTTAAGATGCCTTCCAAAGAAAGCAAAAATCATGCTTCTCCGAAAATTTTTGGTTATTGTCATATATCTCAAAAAACCTTTGGACAGAGACGGTAAAATGTGCAACAATGATGTTTCAGACTTTGTCCCTACGACAGACATCAAAATTGTAGAAAATTTCTACTCAATATTTTTTAACTTGTGAAATCAAAAATTTTTTTAAAATATAAAATGTATTTTTATATTTTTAATAGTTTATAACTTAAGTCTTTAAAAAAAATATTTTAATATAAAATAACAATTGTTGTCAAGAAATTGAGTGTATCTTGAAATTTTTAAGGAAAATGAGAACTTATTTTCAAAATTAGGAAATTAATATTTGAACTATTTATAACTCATAAACCGTTTGCTCAAAATTGCAAAAATTATACGTATTGAAGTCATTTTAATCTGGATAATTTGAATATACATTCGAAATTGGGGGTTGCTCTTTGGAAAGTCATATCACTTACTCTCCGACCCTCTCGAAGGCACACGGATAACGAAAACTGAATGACCGGACCGCCCCAACAGCAACACTGGCGGGTACTGTGGTTGAATCCTGAGGGCCATCGCCGGTTAAGGCATAACCCTTCCTGAAGGAAGTACGTTCCGTCATCTATGGGAGGAGTGCTCTTTGGAAAAACTGAGATTGTGTAAATCAAAATATGAAGATGACTCCTTGCATGAAAAAAATTTCCTACACTAAACAGAAAGTATATTTCTGCAGCAACAGGTGTTTACAGTTTTATTATGCGATAATTAGATTTGGAATAAGAAGCACCAATGGCGGATTTTCAAATAGGTACCTTGGGTAGCTGCCAAGTAGCTCCTAGACTGATAAGAGACCTCAAGCTGTCCTTTAAAATTTTATTTCCTTATTTTTCAAATAAATAAGTAGAAAATAAAATTCCATGAATGATAAAATAGTAGGATAATATTAACACTTTATCAAGTATAAATGGTTAGGACATTTTATCCCGTCTTTGTATAATGATGGAAATTTCCATTATAACATTTAATGAACAAAAAGATTGTACTCAAAATAGGTGTACTGTAAATTGGTTGTTGCTGGCAACTTTTTGCTCGATTATTGTGTAATAAGGAACGTAGTTGCAAAAAAAAAAAAAAAAGTCACAATTATTATAGCGGGTTTGAATTTTTCATTCCGCTGTTTGTTGTAGTTGGAAGAGACGTGCGATTTCTTGAATATTTTTTTCTAACTAATCTGAGGTTTTCTATACTTATAATAAAGCTCAATGTGTGTGTGTGTGTGTGTGTGTGTTGGCGCTCTACAGTCCAGACCATTCAACCTACAGCTACCAAATTTGGCACGTGCATACCTTGGAGGCCGGGAATGTGCACCTGGGGGTTATTTTTTCGAATTTTTAATTAGAATTTTATTTATTTAAAAATTAAGCGAAATTTTGGCGTGTTTCTGCTATAACTTCCGAAAATATTACCGCACAAAAAAGATTTTTACATCAAGTTAAAGATAAAAAATTTATCTTTTAAATGATACTACTGTTTTAATCTTAAAATTAAATTTCTATTTTTAATGAATTTTTAAATAAATATTTTAACTATGTTTTTCAATAATTTTTTTCGTCAAAAATAAAAATGAGGATTAAGCACGTTTCGCATTCATGAGAAAAAAATAGCTTTTTTCAAAGTGTTGCCATCACATTTATTAAAGCTCTAACTGAAAATAAATTAAATCTTTTTGGAAATAAAATCTGCAAAAATATAATTTTCGTCACGTGTCTGTAGGAAATGAAACAAATATGAAATATTATTTTTTCTAAAAAATAAATTCAAGAAAAATTATTTTATGATCTTTTACACTCTCTATATTATTAATCCAATAAATCAGTTATATTTTAAGGCAAGTTTTGTTTAATATGAACAAGATATCCATTCAAATCATGGCCACACAGCTAATTTGTAAACCTTTAGTAAGACAAAGATCTGTTGCGACATAAATCGTAAATATTTTATTTGAAAGTAGCAAACGATTATTTTAATAATTATAAATTTTATTTTGTAAATAGTTGTGAAATTCAGATTGGCAACAGTGATATTTTTGGAACTTTTAATTTGTTGTTTATAAACGATGCTAGAATTTTGAATGAAAATAAGTTGATGTAAATTTGATAATATTAACTATAATGTAATAAGATTTAGTTTCATAATAAGTTTGTCTGCATTCTATTTTTGTTGACGCACGAACACAACAGATTTACTAAAATGGTTTAAATAGAAAAAATTATTATATTTTATGTAACTTAATTCAATAAATGCTCTAATAAATAACGAATTTTTGATTTTACATAAAGCTTCTGCTGTCGAAATCACGAATAACAAAATGTTCTTGAATCACTAATACTTTAAATAAAAAGAGTTAATTTCCAATCAACTAAATCAATCACTTAAACTGACTGATTTATGAAAATTTGAATATCACTATTCAATAAAAAAAAAGGATAATTTTAGATTTTCCATCGATCGTTTCAAAAAAAAAAATACGCCAATTAGCGCGCAGGTTTCTCAAGATTAATTGGCCTAAGATTATGAAAATGTTGAGTTTTTCTAAATTTTTTACATTCAAAACTTCATAAATAAGTCTTAGTTGATTGTGGAAAATAGAAACATTCATTCATTTATTTAAAATTTGGTGTGTCCAGAATATTTCTCAGAATATGATACCTTACTGCATTAAATTTAGATTTCATAATTTTTGAAATATATTTATAGGCTGGAACAAAATATTATTATTGATTTCATTTCAATCCTTTTGAAAGCAAAACTAAAAACTGAATTTTATGCTAAATCTGAGAAATTTTTGTTGAATTATTCTTTGAGATATTACATAAATTATCAAAAATATTTTGTAGTTCACATAAGACTTAAATACCGAGATATTCTGTTTGCAATACTCATATTTAATAATAATATTAATAAATAAATAGCAATAAAGATGATAAATAAAATAAAACGCTTGGTTTTATTAAAAAATATCTTTATATTTATTGCAATTTCATCATTTTCACTTTAAATTAAAGTTGAAGTTTTACCGGAAATGACAACAAATTAGCAAAATATATAGAGTAAATTGAACGAAACGATCTAAACAACAGTATAAGTTTGGTATGACTATCAAAATTTGAAGATTAAAATTGTTTTGTTTGAGAATCTATTAAGAGACCAGTTACTTAAAATATTTAATTGAAAATTGTAGTGAGCGGTAATATTGGCGAACCGGCTGGTCGCCAAAGGCGGCTAGTTTACTAATAAAAGCGATAATGAGTGGAGAAATTTATAAGTGAGGGACATTGTAGATTTTGCACTGAGCTTAACAAGTAAATTTGCATGATGGTGAATATTTCCATCATTCTGTATTTTAAATTATTTTATATATTTATACTAGGAATTTTTTAAACATTTTTCTTTAATCTATAGCATGAATTATATCACCCTAATTTACTTCACAAAAAAAATCGTGCAAAGAAGGGTTTAGTTTCATTAAATTTACTTTATCATTTGATTATTATAGATGCTTTTAAAAAATTACGTATTTGGAGAAATAATAAGGTAACAAATATTTACTTATATAACTTTAAAAATGTGCTTGAAATGTGAAATTAAATCGATCATTTTATTTAAAAAGGGAGTCTTATAAGCATTACCTTGGGTTGCAAAACATCTAAATATGCCACTAAAGAGCAATGTTTGAATATTTTTCTGACGAACTGTACAAAATACGTGCTTATGTTTTAATCATTTTATGTAATACAATTTTATAATTCCTATTTTGCGTATGAATCTCTAATTAAGAACTGAAAACGCAAGTGTAAAATCTCTCTTTTTTTTTTAAATAAATAGAATGAAAAAAATGATAAACATTAATCTTGCTCTTGAAAAGTTTCTAAAAAAAAAGCTCGAATATTTATTGTTCAATGTCTAGTCTGTAATTTTTGTCTTTCAAAAATGATATATACTGTTCAAATATATCTTCTTTTGAACGAACAGATTATATTCTCCTAGAAAAGAATAAAGAAAAAAAAAAAGAAAGAAACGTGGAGGTGTTAGCTCCTAGCAACCAAAAAAGAAATAATTCATTGTCAACATTCATCGTTCTACAAAAGATACGATTTGAAACATACGGCGTAAAAAGAATCACTTCGAATGCTTCACTCCCCTTTCAATAGCATCATTAACAGGGAAAAGACACACAATAAATCTGAAATAAAATTGATTCATGCCAAAGTAACATAAAAAATAAAAAAGAGAATGAATCTTCGTCAGACTGTTGAAAACCGCGCCAAATTTGGCAACCCAATATGAACCTCGCCAAGCTTCCTGGAGCCAATGGCGTAAATCTTTCATATCACTCGGCGGGCTCTGTGAAAGACTGGCTGGAAACGCGTGTCTGTTTTATGGAAATAAACATTCTTTTTTTGGCTTTCCTAGGAAATGGCGGCAAAACTCTGATGCCACTCTATTAATTGGGATGTTTTTCAGTAAAATCGACTGCTCGTACATGAAGTGAGAGAGTTTAATCGCTTAATTTTTTTTAAACACGTGGATAGTATTAGCGCTCGTCTTTTATTTCCCAAAACTACTGTTGAGTTCTTTCTATAGGTATGTATTACATTTTTTTTAAAAATATCAATAGTTTAATTTCAACTAATATTTAAAAAAATTCTATTTAATTGTCTTTTCGGATTTTTTTTTCTTTTACTCTTCTCTAATGTTGTTGAATATTATTTGATAAGTAGAAATGTTTCTTTTTCCTTTAATTTATTTAAAAGAAATTAATTAATATAAACAAGAGATTCCAAATTTTTCAGTCGACTTCGAATATTAGTTTTTATGGTGTTCCTCCTCTAATAATTTTAGAATTTTAAATAATTATTATAAAGTTGTCTTGTGTGTTACTTACATTATACTAATTTTAATATGCACTTTATGTTTTACGGATAGTATTCTATTTCTAGTTGAAGTTCCGAATTACGTCTCAAATTTAAATCTGTTACTTCTTAATATTTCATGTTTCTCTATTATTTAAATAATTAATATCAAAAAAATTTACCTAGGTAAAGATTTGAAAGTCCAAGATTTGTTAGTACAATCCCAGATTTTAACATTTTGTATCGAAATAGAATAAAATATCCCGGTAGACCGATTTTGGTGATATGGTCCACATAGCAAATTCTATTTCATTAGATCTGTTATTCCATAGTGATTTTGAGCTATCATATTCACATACACGAGATTAAACGGGGAGATAAATAATGAAACATTTTATGAATTTGTTTCAATATTTAATATAAATCTTCTATCCCTTTAATAAAATGGGATTCCAAATTCCATTCATGTAGCTCACTGCAATTTGAGCTATCGCACTCTCAAACACACTTATGGATCGACTACCTATTGCGTGATTTTGGCCAAGATTTGTTAAATATCTATAATTTTGGTACAAGGACCACGCAGTAAATTTCATTTCTTTAGCTTTTTTCGTTAAATGTTATCGTGCTTACAGACAGATTCTGATAATAAAATATAATCTTTTTTGGACTTAAGGAAATCTAAAAGGCGGAGTTCTGTTATCTTAATACTGAATACGTTTGGCGATTAAAATACTTTTTTTGTTGCCTACTATGGTTATGAGAATAATTTCTTTATGAAATTATTTAAAATCACAGCTTATTAAACTTTGGCGATGGGAAGAAAAGTGGAACTCTTATCCCAATTTCTTTTAACATTTTTAGCAATATAGATTTAACAGTGAGGATTAATCACTTTATTAATCCTTTAACACAAAGATTATTTAAAGACCTTTTACATATATTTTCTTAAATTCAGTAAAATAGGCCAACATTTTTTTTTTTTTAATTTCTCGCCTGAAAGTTTTGATTGATTTTGTGAGCAGATTAGAGATATGAAATGATATTTTTCTGTAAAAGCTCTACTTTTTAAGATTTTGTGTAATTAAAAAAAAAAGAACAATTTTGAAGAATATGCTATTTCTGGCACAGCAAAGCATAAAAAGGAAATATATAATCGTACTCGTTCTAAAATAGAAAGTTGTATGATTAATCAAATAAAAACTGATACTCTAGTTTCGACATAGTTTTGTGTGGACTTAATATATGGTTAACTCTTCGGCCATTAAGAGGAAATATGCCTTATGGTATTGCAGAGTCAAACATGCATGTGTGCTTATGGGATTGCTGAATCAAACATGCATCTTGTGCTTATGGTATTGCAGAGCCAAACATGCATCTTGTGCTTATGGTATTGCAGAGCCAAACATACATCTTGTACTTATGGGATTTCAGTGCGAAATATACATCTTGTGCTTATGGGATTGCAGATCCAAAAATGTATCTTCTGCTTATGGAATTGCAGAACCAAACATTATAATGCGAAATGGAACGAATAACCTACCAAAGCGAAGAAGATTTTTGGAAGTAACGTAGAATGAAGAGGCTCTAAGACGAGACGAGGTAGATTCACTTTGCCTCCGCTGGATATAATGTTTGAACTGGATGTAAAAATTTCTTGGAAGCTGTTAATCAAGATATGCTTTGTTTTCCGTAAATTGCACTTAAAATGGTTAGAATAAGTTGAGAAATACCTAAAGCTGAAAATTGTTATGGTCCCCGAATTAGGCAGTTCATAAATGATTCTTATTTCTTGCATTCCATGATCAAGACGGAGTTGGAACTCAGTTTCCAATACTGCCAAGAATATGCTAGGCGATCACAAGATTGAAAATGTATGTTGAATTAGTTAACAATGAACTAAATAACTTTTGTGATATCTACTGTAATATGAGCATAAAGATTTATTAGCCTCAAAAAATCGTTCCCCTGAGAATCTAGCTGTATGAAAGAAAAGCAAAGGGCATAGTTTCGATTGGCTGATTTGAACGGCTGTTAACGTAGTACTTTAACTCTGCATCTAACAATGCTGTGATAGAATAAAATAACAGTTGTTGTTACATGGAATAATTTCCTCATGATATGTGCACCGAATAAAACTTTTTAGGTGTTTTTTGGTAATGCAAATCTTATAACCCTTTTTCAAACCAAATATTATTTTATTGATTTCAATCTGATTTTTATATAAGTAATTTTAACTATTTTTATATTAGTAATTTAAAATTTTTCAAAATTGAAACAGCAAAACTTTCATTTGCACTTCTAAAAAGTTGGTTTTAGTATATCACGCTTAAAAAAAATGTTATAATTTAACCGTAGTTCTATACAAAATAGTAAAAAAAAACAACAAAAAAAACCGACAAAACTTTTTTTTACCTTAATTTAAATAATATTTAATAATAGGATGGGACATTATTTTAGAATTATAAAATAACATTGCAAATGGTAATTAATTATGAATCTTGCTCGAATAATACTTTAGAAAATAAAACAATGGCTGATTTTAATTTAAATCAGTTTGATTGCACTGCCTTCATAATTAAATGAAAATGTAAAATTAACTTTCGTAAATATCCCTCCCCCTAAGAAAACATTCTCGAGTGCTCGGAGCCTATAGACAATTATCTACTTTCACTATTTCATAATCCGATCCTAAGGGCATGAATACAATCAAGACCGGCACTAATTCAGATGGGATGCTCACATGATGTTAAATTACTGTTGGAATCTGAAAAAAAACTCATGTGAAAATCTAATCTAGAATGTTAAACAATAGAAGTTTTCTGAATAGAACGAAATTCTTTTCTTTCGAACAATTCTTTCGAAATTGTTTCTTTTATTTTCGTTTGCTTCTCCTCGTATTTAACTTTTAATTAAGTTGTAAATTTAGAGGAGTGTTGTGCTTTCTGCTTCAATTAATTAAAATTTTATTGTGGTAAAGTTTTTTTTTTAAAATTTAGCATCTATAGCATAAACACAACCAAATGGACCATCTGTCTTGAAATTAAGAACCACTGCAGCAAGTAGGGCCGGATTAAACCCGCTAGAATCCCTTATACAATAAAGGCCTTGGAATTACGCTTTCCTAATATCTCTTCCAAAATGAGATATTTTTTTATTGATTTTAATTTTTTTATTGATTTAATATATACATTAGCATGCTCAAATATTAAATTTTGTCCGACTTAATTAACAAAATATTGTATTTCAAGTCACTTTGAAAAAAAATCTGTTTTAATAAAAATCATTAAAAATTTTTAAAAGGGGTTAATTTAGTTTAATTAAAAGTAATAAAAATTTAAAATAATTTAAAAAAATAAAAAACAGTACAATTTTTTTAACATAGTCTAAATAATATTTAGTCATGAGATTGACAGTTTTAAATCTATTTTAAGTAATGTATCTTATGGAAGTTATAAGATAACATTATATTCAAAAACAATATATCTTATGGGAATTACAAGATTATATTGTATATTTAAAAACAATGTATCTTATGAGAATTTTAAGATAACATACTATGTTTTAAAAAATGATGTCTTATTGGAATTAATAGATAATATACTTAAAAACAATATATTTTATGAAAATTATGAGATAATATACTTAAAAACAATATATCTTATGGAAATTATGAGATTACATAGTATAGTTAAAATTCTTGCTAAAGGTTATTCATTAGAAATGCTTTACAAAATTTGTTCTCGCATTCAAACGATACTTTAGTTTATTTCATCTAATTCGAATGCACGAACTTTACAAATTAAATGTCTATGAAACTACAGCAAAAAAAGTCCGGACTCCTCCCCAGAGCACTGGAACTCTTATACAGCAGCCTACTTTCCCTAAGTATTAATCCGAACTTATCATCAAGGCATAAAAATAATATAAATCAGTACTAGAGTAGAAGAATACACTTATGATGGCAAATATAACCAGGAATCTTTAAAGAAACTGCATAAACAAAATTCATTTAAGATTGCCAAGCGTAAGAAGCATTCTGAGTGGAACAAAATAATTATTCCTTTTATTCTCATCTTATTCTTCTCACCTTCTAATTCTAATTAAACTATTCTGAATTCCAGGATTTTAATTAAAATGCTTTGTAAAATTTACTCAGCTGAAGGTTTTACTTTTTTAAATTTAACGCCTATAACATAAGCAGTCCATTTGCACGGTTTTCCCGGAACATTTCGACGAGAGTAGAGAAGAAAAAAAAAAAAATATTTTACAGAGGCACAAAGAAAATGGAGGAGCGGCACCTGAGCAGATGAGAAACTCATCTGCTCAGGCTGCTGATAGCAGATTATTGTTGGATTCTGCAAACAGACTGCGTAATTAAAGTTCGTTCATAAATATCAAACAAAAGCAGCTTTCTGAATGGAACGGAATCAAAGTAACTCTTTTCTTCTTTTTATTTGATTTTTCTTATTTCTAATTTTTAATTAAACTATTGTAGATTTACAGGACTATCATTATGTTTTTTAAGAATTTGAAATATTTTACATGATGTATTAAATAAAAGAGTTTTATTTATAACTATCTTGTTATAAATAAAATATTAATTATAATATATATTATAATAATATAATATATAATAATATATAATATAATATATAATAATATATAATATAATATATAATAATATAATATAATATATAATAATATAATATAATAATAATTGTTATAAATAAAATATATAAAATATATAGTTTTATCCTATAACTTTAGCTTAATTTAATATGCTATCGTAAATAAGATTATCGTCATATCTTACAAGTAATTTGCCGGAAACTTTCTTCCTTACTCTATAATATATGTACTTGTGTATTATTAACCTTATGGCAATAGTGAACAATAATTACAAAAGAGACTATTAGAGTGCGAACTTTAGTTAATAATCATTGGGATGCGGTTTATCCTAAAATAGCAGAAAATTAAGTATGTATTTTGGACTTTTTTTTTATCCGACCAATTAAAATTAAATCTGACCCAGAACTACTGCTGTAGTCACAAAATCACTTTTCAATTTTCAGATATTCAAGTCATTGCATTTTTCAATTTGCGTGTTTACATGCTTGGGAAAATATATAGAAATAGATAGCCAATCCCTTGCCTTATTTGGTTTCAATATTTACGCATATCTATATTATATGTAAAATCTGTATATCAAATTTTATCCATTTAACATTTTTAATTTTATATTTATTGTTTTATATTTAGAAATCCGGACAACTTCCTCAGAATGCAAAATTGGAGTAGAGATCACAAATTAAATTTCATTTATCTAGTTGAAAGAATTTTAGATTTATCACAAAGATGCAGATAAAGCTCCAAAAGTATGTTTTACGAACTCGGAGACAAATGGGGAATTATCAAAATCTCGAATTCGAATTTTATTTATATTACAATGCATTCTCTTTGTACACGAGAAAGTAAAATCAGTTGAGAAACAAAAATTGTCATAACCATTTTTCAACACATGGCATACATTTAAAATTAGTTAAATCATTTCCAGCACCTACCTGTATTTTGGCTTAATGGTTGAATCGCCATTAAGTCAAACCCGGAGAATTGCGATTTAGTAACTAGAAATATTCAAAGTGATTTAAATCTAAAAATATCCAAAGAGGTATAAAAACCAACGTGAGTAGTTCGCTCAAAACTATTTTGCATACTCTCTAAAAAATTTATCATTCCAAAGAACGCTTTGTATGGCATTGGTGTACGATAGTTACGAAATATTAACTTTTGTCTTGAATTTAGCATTTTTACTGAATCTATCATGTTATCCTTGGCGAGTTTTTTTTTTTTTTTTGGCGACTAATCCCTGGCAGGCGGTTAATAGTATTCGAAAATCGAATTTGTGCTTTAGATGCGTTTTTCTCAATCGATTAAAACAAAGGTTTGACATAAAACTGCTCTTGTAGTTGCAAAATCCCACACCTAATTTAATATATTAAGTCATTGCGTGTTTGAGTCATCGCGTTTACATGTGTCTGAAAGTACGGACTGATACAGTCAATTCGTTGTTAGTTGTAGCTGAAACTTTGACAGGTGTCTACACTATAGATCTTAAACCTGTGCACCGAATTTTATCTATCTAACTCGCATCGTTTTGCAGTTATCTTGTTAAATTATATTCGAACAGACCGGACAGACGGACATCCTCGGAACAGATTTTACTCAAAATTTGATAGAAATCTGTAAATTTGATGCTAAGACCAAACCAATGTACCGAAATTCAATCATCCATCTCAAAGCGTTTTTAAATTCTTTGTCACAGGCAGACAGACGGACGGATATTTTCCAAGATGAGTTTTTCGAATCCAGGGAGGTCTAAAACATAAAGATTCTTCAAAATTTCGCTTCCGAATTTTTTTGACGATTTATATATTTTATCTATTCTGCGTATCGAGAAAGCAAAAACTCACATCGTAGGTTTTTAAAAAAAACCCATCAAATAAATCTATCATAGTAATTTATTAAGTGAGATCCGGAAATTGAATCAAGTGCAAACTCCGTCATCAAGTCACATTCCTAAATTACGGGTAGGATCCCAAGTCACTCTCCTTTATCACAAAATGAATCTTGAATCTCTTAAATTAATCATTAACATTAATTTATTATTTACTTGATTTATATCTTTTTATATCGCAGACGTATGCGTGCGTTAGGGAAAAAAAATAAAAAAAATTTCTCGCATAAAAACGTGCCTGAAATAGTTTTTTTTTTTTTGAAATGCTTGAGAGTCTAAGTGGGAAAAAACTTAAAAGTTCATTTTTAGATTGTGAGGAGAGATTCAGGCCATTTTTTTTTTAATTAAGTGCAGGAAAGTAAAAACAGAAGATACTACTATTTACTCGCTTGTTTTTTATTATTATTTCAAACGATATAACTAGAATGAAACTTGACTGATTTAACTATGAGTCACGAAGTTGTTCGGGACAGCGTGGGAAAATTTTAGAGTAAATGGAATTTTTGCAACAAGTGTTTTAAATCTGGTCCTTCTATGTTTATATGCAAAGCATCTAATTTAACCTATTCAATAGAGACAGTGGAATAACTTTTGAGCGTGGGAAAGTTTCCAATATGTGTTTAATACTTTCATACTTGAATATTGAATAATTACGTAAAATATCTGAATTGAATGAAACATAAGACAGCGTGGAAAAATTTTGGAGTTTATGTAATTTCTGCAATGAGTTTTAGAAATAGTTGCATAAATAATCTGTGTTAGTTTAAATTTATTTTAATTCTTTATCAAACGCATTAATTCTTCAATTATTCCACAAATTAATTCTTCCTTTCATTATTTGATTTTGTCATATTTTGGCGCACTATTTGCATTTGGCGTTTTGACTATTTTTTATGATGCCAGCAATTACTGATTTTTAGGTAGTGTGGTTGTACATAGTAAGCATATATTATGACTTCTAAACAAATGTCATCGCATTTCCTATTTTTAAGTTCTATAAAATGAAACATGCAGAAAAATAAAATTAAAAAATATTTAAGTTTTAGGAAATTGAAAAAATAAAATATTTAATTTATACTCCACTGTTTATTTTTTTAAATTGTTATTTCTGACTTTCCATTTACACGCATGCTGATTGGTAATCATAGTGTGACTCTGATTAGTTGGCGGCTCATTCTAAACCTCTGATAGAGGAGCCTGTTTGATGACAGGGGAACAAGTATTAAGCAGAGAGCGGAAAAATAATAGAGCTATAATAAGAATGAATGTGTTGAATTCAATGTATTTTTTTCCTTACTTCTCATTATTGATATATCATCAATCATGGAAGGAACGAAAGTCAGCCAGATCTGGTAAACTTTAATTCACTTCCGCCTTTCAGCTTATCAAAATAGATTCGGCAGATGTCAGCAGTTCTTAATGTAAAGACGAAAATATGATACTAAATATAAAAAAATATTCAATTTGAATCTATTATCTTGATAGTTTTAGTAAATATTTCCAGACAAAGCAAATGCTTCAAATTTTGTGATTTTAAACAATGATAAGTCTTAAATGTCACAGCTATCTCTTATATCTCCTTATAAGGAAAAATAATCACTTAGTCACTGCAGAAAGTTTATGTAATATATATTATGGATACATGCTATAGCTGGTTATTATAAAATCTGTGATTATAGATAGTAAACGGTTAAGAAGATGTACAATTTTTTTTTCTTAATAAATAGTTTTAAAGTTTAATAAAATTGTTTTCATTCTTAATAAACAGTTTTTGATCTGTGTAAAACAATTTTCATTCTTAATAAAATAGTTTTTAATTCTTAATGAACAGTTTTTAAACTTAAGAAAATAGTTTTTATTCTTATTAAGCAGTTTTAATTTTAATAAACTGATTGTATAAACATTCTTTAAACGTAATGAAATACTTTTCCAGCAGAGTCTTTTGTTAATTTCCATTCATCCTGTAGGGTATTTATTCTCTGATATTTCGGTCAACAATTAGACCTATATCTTTTTCATTCTTTAAACCATCTGTTACAAGTCTAGAAACTTTTGAGATTATAATTTGCCTTCTCCGCCACTTCTGAAGAATTGGCATCTGAAGAATTTCTTTCATATCATGGTCTTCGTTACTGCGACCCAAAGTACCACTCTCATCTTTTTGGGTTTGTATGCCTGACTGTAAGATACCGCATAGTGTTTCTTATTTTACTCCCTATGTCCTCATTTTTCTGTGCAAATGGGACTCAGTAACCTTGAATTATCTTACACGCTGAGTAGAATCTTTATAAAAAATTATGAAGATTAAATAAAACATCATATAATAATTAAATTAACATTATTTACGTAACATAAAGCTGTGCATGCATATTAAAGGATATGCATCTACTTTAATTAAGTGGCATGCATATGTTTTAATATGCAAAATTAAAGTTGAAGTACTTATTTTAACAACGAAAGTAATGTGCTTGTGAAATATTTGACAAATTAATAAAATTGGTATGAATTTAATTACAACAATAAAAGTATTGTTAGAAACTGTGTTTAAAATGAATTCTGAAACATTTATAAAGAATTAACGATAAAATTTTATGAAAACTGTATTGATATTATTAAAATTATTGTATTCTAGTAACATTAGTACACAAAAGATTTCCTTGTAATAATTTTTTCAGAAATTTTTAGCGAGAAATTGGAACAAAAATGTAGACATTTGGCATAATTTTGTTTGTGTTTTAACTGAACATCTTAAGAAATAATTAATTTTGAAGCTATATATAATATATTTGGCTCAAAAATGAACCCAAGACTGACAGTTGTAGAGTTCATTCCACTGTTGTTCAACGTTTCGGCGTAGTTCGTGTGGTAGACAGACTGGGTTCTTGCTTCTGCTGTATGTAGAGAAAGATTTAGGATAATTCATATCATAATTCATATTATAAAATAATTCATAATTATAAAAATATTCTTAATC
>JAPMOR010074517.1:74481-89549 GCA_026543865.1 Argiope aurantia
ATATTCTTAATCCATTCATAATTCAGAATTATAAAAATATTCTTAATTCATTCAGAATTCATGTCAATCATAAAAAAAAAATTGTAATTAATTTGTAATTCAAATAAATCAAAAATATTCATAATTCATATCAACCATGAAAATATTTATTTAAATTTTTAATCGTAAGAACTAATTAATTTCCTTTATGTAGTTATTGCTCCTCTTCTCAACATTTTTCTCAAGGTGTGATATGGTATTAGAACTCATCGAAAAAAAGCATCACTTTCTGTGAAAAAAACATTATTGTTTAAAAATGTAAAGCTTTGCAATTTCAATAAATAGCAGTTTTCATACGCGCTAAAAATGTAGTTTCCAAAGTGGATTGGAATCGTAATAAATAACGGCTTTCATATTTGTAAATAACTTAATGAACGATTTAAAGATCAAAATAGCCAGAGACTATAATAAATAATATTCACATATTCAAATTACTTTTTAAAGTCAATCAAATAGACTGAAGGTACATTGACTAACATACTTATACCTTAATTCAATGACTTAATTGAATTAGTTAAGCTAAACTGGGTTTACAATAAAATGTATATTTAATTCGTTTGTAAATATGAATTAAATATATGCTAATAAATTAATGGGATCAATTGATGTAAGCAGAATGTACAATAAATAATAGTAATAAATGAAAATCCCTTATTGGTCCATTGAAGTGGTTCCATAATGCCATAAATAATCGCCTTCATGTATGATCCTGTGTTTTAATGAAATTAGTCTAGTGCTCTGCGGACACAGTAATAATAGCTTTCATATATGCAAATAAAGGACCTAAAGCGTAGACTTAAGGAGTCAGTCTGGCTGAAAAATGGGAGCAAAAAATAATGCTTTTCGTGTATATAAATAATTATTTTGAGTCCTTTCATGTGTACAAATAACCTAATTCAGTGTTTTAATGAAATTAATCCATTTGGCTTGGGGAACAGTAATAATAGCTTTGACATATGCAAATAACTTAAAGCATTGACTTAATGAATCAGTCAAGGTGGACCACAGGTGCAATTAATAATACTTTTTGATCTACAAATAACTATTTTGTGTCCTTTCATGCATATAAATAAGCTGATTCAGTGTTTTAAAGAAATTAGTCCAGGTAGCCTGGAGCGACAGAAATAATAGCTTTCATGTATGCAAGTAACTTAAAGCATTAACTCAAAGAATCAGTCAAGGTGAACCACGGTTGCAATAAATAATGCTTCTTGTGTGTGCAAATAATCATTTTAAATCCCTTCATGCATGCAAATAACCTGATTCAATGTTTTAATGAAATAAGTCCGTGTGGATTGAGGATATAATAATAATAACCTTCATAAATCAAAATAAATAACTTACATCATTGTTTTGAAGAGTAAGTCAAGGTGTAACACCGGGCAATAAATAATGCTTTTAATGTAAACAAATAATTATTTTGAGTCCTTTCATGTATGCAAATAATCTGATTCAGTATTTTATTGAAGACTATTATTACTATATCCCAGGCTTGAGGATACAGTAGTAACAGCCTTCATATCTACAAATAAATAACTTAAAGCATTGACTTAAGGAATCAGCCAAGGTATACCGCGAGTGCAATAAGTAATGCTTTTTGTGTATGCAAATAATTATATTGAGTCTCTTCATGTATGCAAATAACCTGATTCACTATTTTAATGAAATTAGTCCGGTTGGCTTGGGGATACAGTAATAATAGCCTTCATAACTACAAATAAATAACATAAAGCCTTGACTTAAAGAGTAAATCAAGGTGAAGCATGGATGAAATCAATAAAGTTTTTCGACTATGCAAATAATTATATTAAGTTACTTCACATAACATTACAATCACATGGTGAAAGTAATTGTGCATTCCATCTAACGTTAATCGTAACTTATTCTATTCTGTGAAGTGTTCTAAACCTCAAACTTAAAGGTAAATTTGGGGAAAAAAAGTTTTCAAAGCAGTTTATCCCTCAAAGAACTATTTTCTTTGTGCATATTGCATTTGAGTTTTTGGATGAATTACTCAAACAATTCAGCGCGATTACTTCACGGAATTTCATTTTATTCAGATGTTTTTATACATTTCGCTTTACAATCTCTCCTTGGATATCTCGAAATCGAATCGATGTGCATGGATAAAAAGAAAAATACTTCAAAGACTTGATCCCCGAGATCTAACATAAATTCATTCCATTTCTCTTCTGCGCCTAAAAACCCCTACCCTCCTCAAAAAAAAAAAAAAAAAAAAAAGTGAAAAGAAAAGAAGAAAAAAAAAATCCCTGAAATAAATCACTTCCATCCCAAGAAAATTCAGTTGCCACTGTTTTAAAAAGAAGTTTTAACTCCCTCAGGAGTGTGGGAAATACTCTTTTTTTTCTTCGCTTGCGTGTATCAACGCTAAATCTTCCTGACGTTTCATCCAACTTCACTGTGACTGTGATCGAGGGAATCCGTGTCCTTAACCGTGACTGCACACGTGTGATTCAGTTGAGACGCTGCTGGAATAACGGACACTAACGAGCTATGATGTCATCTTGCTGAATAACGTCTTTCAACTGTTCTTCTGTTTCACGTTGTTCTTTTCATTATTTTCTCCCCTCCTTTTTATATATCCTCCTCCGAAAGAGTGAAAAAGAAAAAGGGATTTTCATTTTTATTTATTTATTTTTTTCTTTCCACATAATTTCATCAAATCATTGCCGGCATTTTCTAATTCAATTTTTCAGTCTTTTCCGCCGCACCTGAAAAGCTGAATTTTTGAGATAAGTCAATTTGCTTCTCCTAAGTGAGTTGGGAAAATTACGTGGTTTATATCCTTTTTTCCTCATATTGAAACTGACATTTATCTTAATTTTTACTGTTAAAGCGTATTTTAGAAGACTCTTTTACCTAATTTACAGTGAATGCTTTAATTTTTCAGGAAAAACCTACCTACTTTCAATTATATGAAAGAATATGCATTTACTCGCATATAGCCAATTCAAGCTAAAATTGGCCACCTAGAGCAAAGGTTTTCGATTCCGACCCACATTTTAGAAACGAGTTTTCCAGTTTCATTCTTGGTACAATAGGTTTTTTTTTTCTTTTTTTTTTTTTAGATTAGCTGCACTTGTTCTTCCCGAAAGAGGACAAAAAAAATACTTCTGTTAAGAGGAAATAATATTTATTATTAAAATATTATAAATGCTTTCAGTGTTTAAAGAAACGCTTTGATATTAACGCGTATTCAAATTGAATTGATCGTTCATAGTGAAAAGGAGTTCCTAATTTGTTAAACGGGAATCTGTGCAGAAATGAGTCCTTTGTTTTCGTATTGCGCTTTGTTTTTGTTTTGCTATCACGTGACTTCATAAAGATTTTAAACTTACGTCGCATTTTTCCAACTTGTTGAAAGATATTTAAATTCTAGATCTTATGTATGCTACCAAAAATTGGTCCACAACTCATCAATGGGTCTCGAACCATTGATGAGTTGGTCATTATTTATGATGGGTGATTATTTATGATGTTGGTGGGTAACAACTGATGTCAGACAGATGAAAGCATTTGCTGAGAGGATGAGAAGTTTGAAATGGAGAGCTAGTCGCGAAAAAATATTAAACTTTTAATAAATACAATTGTGTTAAATTTGACCCATTTTTTTTACCTTCTTTTCTTCGGAGCCTTGTTGGTGAATTTAGAGCTATGGTCGAACAGAGCACATATAGTCTGGCAGGCCTTGACTCACGTGTTCCTATTTATCAAAATTAGTTTCTTGTAATTCCAATTTTTTTTAATGCTCTGGTCATTTTCCATATTAAAGTGAATAATCGATTAATTTATGTACTTTGTTTAAAGATGATACTCGTTTCTCGAATTCTTTGTTAACTGGTAATCTATTTCCATTACATTTTTACTTTCTCGTATACGTAGGAGAGAGAAAGTATAATAATCGTCAGAAAATTCGGGACAAAAATTAATTTGACAAATCTCCGCATTTTAGACCTCCTTGAGTTCGAAAAACACATTTTTGGAAAAAGTCCACCTGTCTATCTGAGACAAAAATAACTCAAAAACGCCTGGAGTAGACTGTTGAAATTTTGTATACTGTCTTTTCACCAAATTTTCAAATTTCTATCAAATTTGTGAAAAATCTGTTTATAGTAAGTCCGTCTGCCCGGCTGCTCTAATATAATTTAACACGATAACTACAAAACGAAGAAAGCAAGATTAACAAGATTTGATGCATAGATTTAATATCTGTAGTGTAGACATCTGTCAAATTTTGAAAGAAAATCAACTAAGCGATGACTGTTGTCGGTCTGTACTTTCAGAAATATGTTGATGCGGCTACAAGTGCAGTTTTTATCAAATTTTTGTTCCAATCAGTTGGGTTAAAAGTACCTAAAACACGAATGCGATTTTCAGATACTATTAGCCGCATGTCAGGGATTAATCGCCAAAATACTCGCCAAATATTACACGATATATTCAGTAAAAATACTAAATTCACGCCAAAAGTTAATATTT
Organism: Argiope aurantia; assembly: GCA_026543865.1. NCBI lineage: Eukaryota > Metazoa > Arthropoda > Arachnida > Araneae > Araneidae > Argiope > Argiope aurantia. The sequence continues at coordinate 79,021 of JAPMOR010074517.1, forward strand.
CGTAACAATTGAACGCCAAGCATGACAAATTTATTAGAGAGTATGCGAGAAAATTTTGGGGAGACCTCTCACACTGGTTTTTTTTAATGTATTTTCTTTTTAATGTATTTTTATATTAACATAACGTATATTGAAGTAACGTATTCTGCCCAAAACCTGTATTCGTTTACTAATCATCGAATTAATATTAAGGATCCTGTGTTAAAGTATATTCTTCTTAATATTTCTTTCATTTACAAGTAAATGATGGTTAATTAACATATTCTGTTCAAGACTATGTTCTTTTCTTGAACTATTCATCAATCTGAACATTTCATTATTTTAAGCCAATCAGTGGCCTCCTGACGCTGATTTGGGTCTAAACTCAGGCCTACTGTTGAATTTTTATAGTCTCCTTAAATGGTGATATTCAAAGGTTCATTCCTCTGTCAGTTTTGATCACAGAATTATGGATTTTTTTTTGTCAGATTATAATATTCTACTAAATATGAATAATAAGAAAAAATACTTTAAGGAACTAAAATGAAATAAAGAAATATTTTTTAATAGTTAAATATCGTAATTTTTCCAGCAGTTCATGCAATAACACAAACAATATAAAATATAATTCGCGTTTTCATTTAGGGCATTTTTTTTAATTGGAAGTATATGACTATTTCTAAAGGTATAGAAATTAGTTATTGGTTATGACAATTAGAGTACATAGATTTTATGTAAAATACCAGCAAACTAATTTCGTTGAGCTTTCCTTTCAGATAATTAAGTGCTCATTTTACAATTAGTGTGATTATCTAAATGACGCTGACTTCTATTAATAATTATGTATAATTAGGCATTTATAAAACTTCAAGCTTAAATTATCGATTTTTTTTTCTCTGAAGTAAAGAGCTCGGATGATATTTTGCTGGGAAACATTCTTTCAACGGCTCTGTTTCAATGTTCTGTCTCTCTCTCTCTCTCTTTTTTTAATACATCCTTCTCCGAAAAACGGTAGGGGGGCGGGGAAAGGCGGGAAAAATGGCGGATTTTCTTTTTCCCCCTTCCTTCCACATTATATCATCAAATCAGTGTCGGTGTTTTTTTGTTTTTTTTTATTCCGTTTTTTAGTTTTTTCTCTGCGGTTGCTAACGCATGGATAAAGTGTAACTTCAATGTGAATTCCCTACAGCAAGTGGAGTTAAAAAATACGATTTTATTTAGGTTACTAGTTTAATAATTTTCTCACGCTTGTATTTAACACTACCACTTTTGGCGATCAGTTGGCGACCAATTTAAGCAAAAAATTTAAATGAAATATTTTTTTAAAAAAATGGTTTTAATGGCTGCAGTAAAATATTTTTAAATTTCAAATTTCAGAAGATATATTTAAGAATCCTTATATATCTTCTATTTATTTTCTTAATTTTCATTGATTCGCTATTTAAGAATCTTTACACTTTGCGTTCGCTCATTGTGTTATGCATTTCTTTACTTTTTTCAATATGTTTACAGTCAGATATATCATAGGAAAGAGCTGAAATTCTTAAAAATAGATGCACTTCAAAAAATTTCATAATTTCTTGGTTCTGTAATAAAATACTCTTGTATTTAACACTAGAATCCTTTGGCGATAAGTTAGTTTGGCGGAATTATAGTTTGATGAAAATTTGAATGAAATATTTTGTTTAAATTGGTTTTAAAGGTTGCAGTTAAATATTTTGAATCTTCAAATTTCAGAAGATATATAACTCACGCTATTTAAGAATTCTTACAGTTTTTCCAATATGTTTACAATCAGATATATCATAGGAAAGAGCTGAAATTCTTAAAAATAGGCGTACTTCAAAAATCTGTCACAATTTCTTGATTCTGTATTTAAATTCTAAATGTAAACACAGACAGATTTTAACAATTTTATTAAAATTCTGTCTTATATTGAAATCTACTGCATATGGACAGATATTTAATATTTATACCTTGTGCATCAACAATGGAATGAAAGCAAGATAAAAAAAATATTTATAGTACTAGTGGAAACGATTTGAGTTTCACTTCAAAAATGAAATATATATTTATAAAAATAATTAAACTAATTAAAATAGAAAGAAAATGTAAGGCAAAAAAATTAGAATAGTTGAAAAAATATTTTTTAAAATATAAATTTTAAGGTGGAATAAAAATAATTTTTGTCTTGAGGTATTTCAGAAAGTTATCGCAAAAAAAAAAAAAAAAAAAAAAAAAACTATAGTAATAATAGTATTTGAGAACTATAATAATAATATTTTTTTAATGGCTTTCCTGCCAAGAACCTGTCAAATGGAATGTATCATAGATAATTAATACTTCAATTATATTATGTGATAATAATCATTTAAACTTTAATTATTATAATATTTCAATTAATTAATGATTTTAACATTTCAATTAACTAATGATGTTAACATTTTAATGTGAACACACTTTGCAATCTTAATATTTTATAATTCAGAAAGCTTGTAATTATTACTATTTTTTTTATTTGAGAACTATGCGAATAATATCTTTTAAAATCGGTACCCCCTTCATTCCAACGGCGATAGGCATTTAAATTCGCCTCTAAATAGTGTAAGTTTTAACTCCTTGATTGCGATATGCGAGTCCGCCACTGCTTGGAAGACTGTTTTGCAAAACCCAATCCAAGCACTTGCAAGCCGTAATATTATATTGATTAACACGCGCGCTCTTACAATCTTTAACAGCGCGTGAAACAAGACACCTTGAAAACAATGAAACTGACGCCTTTAGGAAAGAGCTTTGGCTAAAAAAAACTAAAAAAAATTGACCTCAGGTTCTAAGGAAGGGGATGGATTTTACAATCCACCCATTGTCAACCTATCGGAAAGAATATGACCCTGCAGTTTGGGTGGTATTCATCGATTTTTATTTCTAGCAGAAGGCAGGGTAAGGGAAATGTTTGCTGATGGAGCTATTTTTTACTCATTTGGGAGAAGAAGAATATATCTGTAAAGTCATCCTGAAACAATAATTCCATTGTTCGGGGTAGAACGCATTCAACACGAGGTTTTTAAGGGCCGCAATCAATGGATCTTTTAAATTGGTTGTCATGGCGACTAAGCCAGAAGGCTTCCGGAAATGTTTCGGATTTTGTGTAGGTAATCAATTGATGCGGAATGTATTATGAAAGACGAAGGGTGAAACAATAGATGTTTGATTTCGCTGATGAATAATGGGTTCGAGAAATAATAGAGGGGAAAGTGCGTTTTATTTGTATTACTTAATTGATTGAAAAATGAAGCATGTTTCTTAAATTTGTTCGGAAAAAATTTGGAAGTAATATTAAACTCTAAATTTTCTCCTATATGGATAAGAATGGGAAGAACATTCACAAATATCAAGGGGTTTAAAAATTAATTATAGGATTAAAAAAAACCAGTTTAAATTTATTGCATAAATTATGTCGTGAGATATAAATATAAAGTGTGTTCTCAAAATGAACGCAAGATTTGAATTTCCCATCATTTGTGCAGTAAAGTGTTGGCAACCCTATTAAAAAAAACCATTTGACAACTGATAGTTTAAGGTTAGTAAAATTAGAGCGTTACACTGTAAAACAACGTGTTTTAATTATTGAACAATATTTAAAAAATAATGGAAGTCTTGTGGCCACAGTTCGAAAATTTGAGAATTGGCTCCCTAGATCGTGTAGTTTAACACCATTGTATTTCTTTATATGGAGTTATTTGAAGTCCAATGTCTATGGCAACAAGCCCAGAAGCACGCGGCATTGAAGGAGGATGTTCAACGCTGCATCAATGAAATTCAGCCACATTTATGTAAAATGGTCATGGAAAATTTCGACAAAAGAGTGGGTATGCGTCAGCAAAGCCGTGGAGGTCATTTGCTCTATATGTTATTCCATATATAACTCTATCCTGTGTACTTTACAATTCAATAATAATATAACAAAGTAAAGGAAAAAATCGTGGTTTTTATTGAATTCAAATCTTGCATTAACACGTTGTTCTATCGTATAACGCTCCTAACTAACTATAAGCTACTTTTAAACTAATTTTTACTAACTATAAATTATCAATTTTCAGATGGTTTTTAATAGGGTTGCCAACACTTTACTGCACGAATGAAACTAACTTTTACTGACTCTAAGCTTTCAGCTTTCAGATGGGTTTTTTTAATAAGATTGCCAACACTTTACTGCACGAATGGTGGCAAATTCAAATCTTGCGTTAATTTTGGGACACATTTTACTATATATTGTTGGGGATAGTTAATAATAAAACATATCTATGCACCTTCGACTTATGATATTAACAGCATTGTTTTAGTAACTTAATAATAAAACATATCTATCCACATTCGACCTATGATATTAACAGCATTATTTTAGTAACATCAAGCTGTTTTGATGAATTAAATCTTATTACACCAAATGAAAACATTGTTTTAAATTATAATTCCATAATAAATGTGGAACATTCTGATTGGTTGGCTTTGTGCGCAGAGTGGCGAAATCGGATTAGTTCTTAAGGATGGGAGAAATGTTTTATTTTGAGATATTTCTAGAATACTGTTGGCTGCAGGCAGCCATAGATGTTGTGTCGAAGCATTCACAAACTTACAAATAAAACAAAACAAAAAATGGTAAAATCTGTTGAGAGACTGTGGCTGGGGGGATCTGTCATGGGTTTTCTCCATAGTGAATATGCATTGCATTAAAATAGTGTTTTGTCGAATTTATCTGGAGCATGGAGAGCAGGTGACCATTGATGACGTACCTAAGGATTTGTGTATCTGAATGAAATAAAAATTGACAAAATCAGTATTATGGTTATAGCTGGTAGAATCTGTTGTCATTTTTCTCTTATTGAGTAATTTCAGTGACATAGGGTTTTGGATCTCTCAAAGACAGAAAGTGGTAGAAAGTAAGCTCCTGTTAATGCCATACTTAATCATGAGTTTTGACGCAAAAATTGGCGAAATTTCACCATTAATTGAGCCTGGGAACTGCTTCTTAACTTTCGATGATTATTTTAAGCATATGGATTAAAATCTCGTCAAAAATTGTATCTCCCAAAATAATAAATTGAACCATTAGTACTACATGTACCATAGATTGAGAACCCTTACATTAAATAATATTTTCTTCGCCATCTATACTAAGCATTGTTAATTGAAAATATATTTTTTTCCCGACAAGATATCTACTTCTATGAAACAGTTAAGTTACTATGTATTATGTTTATAATGCAACTGAACAAATATTTTCAAAAATTACATTCGTGGTATATAGATCTACTGAAGACAATAAATGAAACAATTTCATATGCATCAAAATGATCACTTAAATAAACCATCGCATCCTATACTCGGAAATCAAAAGTTTGTACTAATAAACTTAAAAAAAAAAAACTGTGGAACTTAGGATTTAAAATCATAACCATCACAAATCAAGGTTTAGAAGCAACGTGGGTTCACCCGTAACAGAACTATTCATTGTACAAACGGCAAGCATTCGTTTGACTCTGTAATCTGAGATATTATTTGAGTGAATATGTTCTTTACCGCGTTCAGCCTCTGAAACAGCAGAACAATTGTCAATCCTACTAGTACTACTCCCTCTTCAGTGAAGGTCGCTTGTGTCTTTTTTTCTGCTTACGCTGGTCCAAGACAAAGGACTTTGTTTTATGGTCATGGGTTTTTTTCCACCATCGAGTCAATCTGGAACAATCTTTTCTTTTAATTCATCATTTCCGCGCCGGCTGTAAAGTTCTGATGTTCCATCATACGAATAACGTTCTCACTGAATCTCTGTAAAGATATCAACCGCAGATTTAAAGATGTTTCTGGTACTATGAGTGGTATAATTTCACTGAATTGCTTAATAAGTGTTGTCAAAGCTGTCATGATTCAACATGTGATATCCAAGATTGTTTTCCTCCATTTTGTTATTGGCTTGCACTGCACAAATACAGTGGAATCTCGCTTAACTCACATAAAATGTTTCCGAATTACACTCGTAATACGAAATTCTCGTCAAGTAAAATGAGAGAGTTTGTTTTCTATAGGAATCCGTGTAAAACAGGGCAATGTTACAAATAAAATACAAAAAGTCATGAATGTGAAAACTACAAGGGAAGATTTGAAATTTACTTTATACTTTGTTTAGCTTTTTGGCACCTAATGCGCAAATGCAAATAATTATTTACCAATCTGTAAAAAAAAAAATTATCTATTGATATAATTCCAGTAGAGCTAACTAAATATTTCATAAATTAAAAATAGTTCCCTTACAATTTAAAGTACAGTGCATCCAGTAACGTTAAAGAACGCGAATGGGAATATGACACGATTTTCAATAAAGCAGTCAAAGTTTGAGAGCTTATGAAATTGCCAATAGCTTAATTCGTCTACAAAGACTAAAGTTATACTACTCAAGAAAATATTAAAGAAATAATGGACAATGATTTCAAACTGTAAAAGAATTGTTCTTTAAATTAAGAACATGAATTGCAAGATTCGCAATGGATAACAAATTTTAAATATTCCGGATTGCAGTACATGTGGGATGTACTGCAATGGATATTTTTATGGAAAAATATCCACATGGATATTTTTCGATTCCGTTGATGTAATTATTTTTTTTTTATTTCTAAACGATTAATTTTGTCTCTTGACGAATGCCATTCACGTTTTCTTGGACGAACAATTAGAGTAGTCGAAAAATCTGGATTATTCCTTGTTCCATTTAGTAGCCAACCTATATTACCAATTAGGAAGTCAGATGGCGAAAATGTAAACAGATTATACGGTTTTTTTTTCTTTTCTTATTTTACAACTTAACGAGTAGATGATGCATTGGTAAAAAGTATTCTGTGTAAAAATTTCTTTTTTAATCTTTGTTATTATACGAATTTATCTCTCTCAGACGATAAAATTGTGACGGCACTTCTACTTATTCTAAAATCACATGTATAAAATCGTATGCGTGTAAAATCGTCTTTTCCCCTTCCTTTTTAGTAAAGCATCGCTGGAAAATTCTTAATAATTATGAAAGAGCCATTAAAAAAAAAAAAAACTCCGAAACGCTCTGAATGGAATCAGTTTACTTCAAGCGAGTCTAATGTAAATATATTTTATCTAATTTGTTTATTTGAATGAATAAGCGTCCCTTATCATCTGTTCAATCAGCTTGCTTTCCTTACAGTGTTGATAACTGATTGGTAAGCTGCTCTGATGGCTTGGCGCTTTACAGATGGCTTACGCTTATCCTCTCTAAATGATTGCAATTTACTTTCCTTTTGATTTTAAAAAATGTGAATTCTGGTTAATTTCTTTGTTAGCTGTATTCATTTACAAATACTATTTTTTTTAATTATGTATTTCAGTAAACAAACTTTGAAATAATTTTTCTATTTTTAGTAAAATTTTAAATAGCAATTGTATTTTCTGTATGTATATCAAACGTATTTCTTGTACGCATAGCAAATATATTTCTTGTATGTATTTCATTGACAAAAAAGGAAGCTTTTTATGTTTTTTAAATGCAAAATTTATTTCTTTACATAATCGGTTAAGTTAAGGTGTAATTCTTAATGTGTTATGGATTATTCTATTAAAACAGCGGTTGCTAAGAAATGCTTTATTTCCTAAACCTCGAAAATCACCAAATTTTCGACTCATAGGAAAGGTTCTTGCGCAGCAATTAATCCAATAATCCAATACAAATATTAATTTTTATTTATAAATTATTTTGTTTTTATCTACAAAATTGAATTTTTTTTAAATATTGTTTGATTGCTCTTTTTTGTTTTGTTTTAATAGCAACAACAAACAAAAGAGTTATATAAATGCATTTTGAGAGATTGTCAAAGATTTCTTTCCAAATTAATCAAGCACTTAGTTTTATTTAGACACTTCTTTTTACTATAACTTCGTTCATTTTCATTATAAGTTTCGTTAAGCATACATACTCAGCTGTTTTTCAAATATCTATAACATAATTTCATATGTTTTTAAGTACAAAGTCTTAAAACAAAATTTATATGTGTGGTGACACAATCACATTAAAAACGTAGTTATGATTGCTATTATGAAAGAGTGCGCATATGCTTACTATCCAAGATCATATGCAAGTTTAAATATTCGTCGCTTTTTTCATAGAAAAATCGCTTTTTGGTGCTATAATGGCAAAGAATTAGAGGAATGAAATAAAACATTTTCTAATTTCTGATTAATTGTAGATTATCACAAGCATGAACTATGGAAATTCTTCATTTTACTGTGCTCTTTAAAAGATACAGATCTTTTTCTACATTCTTATATAATTGTTTATTTATTAGTCAATAAAAATATCGTAATCTAATAAATGGTTTAAGTATAAATAACTAAATATATTATAAATACAGAAAACTCAGAACGAATAGAATGTTTATGAAATTAGTTCTAATAGCGTTAGAAACACAAATGATGTTATTTTAAAAATGAAATGTTAAGCTGTTAAGAACGAATTTTTTAAAAAATCCAAGAAAACCTAATTAAAGCTCTAATTTAAAACTAAAATTATATTACCCAGGAAAATATATAGTAAAAAAAACACCAATTATTTTCAGCAATAAAAAAGAATTGTTTTTCAAGTAATGCACAGCGAATGAAAAATTAACTATAAATTCCAAATGAGTAAGATGTATTTTATGGTTATCTCATGAACATGATTCCATTCGAGTAAATAAATAGTTGTCGCAGACGAATTTTCAAAATCTTCAATAACAATTCCATTAAAGTTTATTTTTAATTGTTTATTTTGTGTAATTTTATAGTCTGCGTAATATTTTTTCTCATATTTATTAGTTATATAATTTAAAAGAAAGAGTTTTCTGTACAGTATTTTATTTTTTTAACATTTTGTTTTAAAACATGGGCTTTTATTTCTTTAATTGTTCTTAGTTTATAAAGTTTAATTTATTCTTTTTAAATTTAACGAACGTAGCCTTATTATTTTCCAATTCTACAGATGCTTATACGAAATAAAATCATTTTAATCTAATTATTTCCAAAGAAAATCTTTTACAACGCAAAACTATATGGTAAAAAAAAAATCATAGGATTATTTTCGTTTTTACATATTTTCCTATTTTTCATCTTTACTTTGAAAGATGATGGTACGCGAAATTCCATCGAATACATCACTGTCATGTAGATTTGCTACGTGAAATAAATTTCTTTTCTGCCCAAAGAGGAATACTACGGAATGCGGATGCCATTTTTCATTTTGAACATGCCTCAAAAATATTAATTTATATGTTTAGTAATAGCAAAAAAATTTCAATTAAAAAATGACATTTAATATGAATTTACTATTATTTTAATTTTAATTTTGTTTCGTAGAAAATCAAATCAATTTAAATAGAAAATTAATTTTACTCCAAATTAAAAAAAAATGAATAAATTTTTTTTCTCTATTTTATTTATTTCGGAAGGAAAATAGGGTTAAAAAATGAATAATAAAAATAAATTTTAGACTAACTTGTAATCGTTCGCTTGTCCTTTATTATAACGGAGTTTGACTGCATTTAATATACCGCATCTTTTCTTTTTTACTTAAGTTGCTTTCTATTTTCTTGTGGGAAAAATATTTTAGTCCTCAAAAATTAGCATGGAAATTTTTATTAATTTTCATTTTTTAGATTTCCATAAGTTTTCGAAAAGGAAAAAAGAAAGTTTTGTTTTATATATGCCTGTGTGTCCTAGTGTATATGAACAGTATTAAGATCCGTCTGAATGAAATTTATTTTGTCATTTTTACTACAAAAAACTAAGGTCTATATCTATTAAATATTAGGTGAAATCCGTCAATTGAAAGAAATAATTTATAATTTTTTTTCATTAAAAACAGGAAAAGAAAAGAAATGCCATAAATGCTAAGATTATATCCATATGCATTGTCATTTACATTGAATGAAATTGCATTTTTGTCGATAATTTATATATTTACTAGCACACAATAATTGACGTCCAAAAATATTGTAAACATTTTTAATTATTGCATTTATTACCTTAAGAGTCAACACTTCATCCAGTAAAAAATATTAATTATGTGGGATTTAATAAATAGTATATATAATGAAAAATCGAAAAAATATATAAAGAATTAAATTGGTGTCACAGAACAGATTTTTTAAAAGTAAGTTAGCAAGAAGTTTGTTTATTTGAATTTTTTTTTTCTAATGGATAATAATTGTCAAAATTATTTCTAGTAACCAAAAGACGATATAAAGAAGTAACAAGTCGGTAATAGAAAAGCAAATTTTGGATATTGTACGAATGTTTTTTATTATGTGAGAACATGATGCTGTTTTGGTTAGGGGCTTTTGAAGCTCGAAATCGCGTAGGCAATGAATAAAGCATAAATGGTAATTTTCATCATCATCTCTTAATCGTATATATTTTTTACCTGCTTTTACCAGTATTGCATTATTATTATTATTTTGCTTCGTTGAAAGCAGATACGTTTTTAAAAGGTTTACCTGCTTTTA
>JAPMOR010074520.1:1070-28226 GCA_026543865.1 Argiope aurantia
CCCTGGTCTTCTTAATTATATGTAGCAAAATGAAATGCCAGAATTTCACTTTCATAACACAAAATAAATTTCTTCTGAATTAATAGCTTTGAACTTAGCAAATTTGTTTTAAAACATCTCAAAATTTTCACTGATCCTGCAATCGCCTTTGAATAGTTAGAAATATAAAAATCTCGAACTAGTTCGTAAATGGTCTAAAAATGGGGGGAGGGAGAAATTGACAGAACTTTCTTAATATTGAAGATACAAATTAAATACAATTAGTCAAATTAGCGCATCATTAAAACAAAAAAACTTTTGCGTTTAAATTTTTTCCGTAACAGCAATAACTTATAAGTTAGGGGCTAAACGCGATTTTCAAGTACTAATATTGAATGTTTCTGACATCAATATTATTATATTTATGTTGTCAGATAGTAACTTAAATGCAAAGGGATCAACCTTTGCCTTCCAGCTTGCCGATAAAAATTAGTTTTTTCTATATGAATTTATCCACGACTAGAGATTGCGTTATATATAATAGCTAGTTTCAAAGGTGTTAGAAATAGGCTGATAATTAAAACTGGCAAATGTTTTTAAAAATATTTTATCGTAATTATATCAATTAATGCCGTGTTGCAAAAATATCGATGCCTGCTCTTTTGTATAGTCCCCTGGTCTTCTTAATTATATGTAGCAAAATGAAATGCCAGAATTTCCCTTTCATAACACAAAATAAATTTCTTCTGAATTAATAGCTTTGAACTTAGCAAATTTGTTTTAAAACATCTCAAAATTTTCACTGATCCTGCAATCGCTTTTCAATAATGCATTCAATCATGTAAATTCTAATCATACTATAAATATTATCATAAAATATGCATAAGAATAGGAGTATCAAAGAAAGATTAGATTAAATTATTTTTGTTATCTAAAAATAAAAATATAATTAGAAATAAGCATGAAAATAGACATACAATTATTCGCCGAATGCCACTCTTTTACCAACGTTTTTTTTTAAAAAAGTATTTGCCATTCATCTTTCGTACATACAATGTCAGCGACTGTACGAATTTATTCTTTAAATCCTTTACTACGCATTTCAAATTTTTCAATATACCAAACAATTCATAAAAAACTAATTTTATTGTGAACTAAATTGTGAATTTATATAGAGAATAATTGATTCATGCATTTCATCTTGTAAAGTTATTCAATTAAAAAGACGCAGTCATCAATAAATTCAATGAAATCATCAATAAATCATATACTATTTTACAATGTTTATGTATAAAGCCTGAATTGTGAATTTAGGTTTATTTTAATTTCTTCGTTGCTAAGATAGGTTCATGAATTTGTGAGGAATTTCTAAAACTGCAAATATTATGGAACTATTGTAACCAATCTAGTAAATTGAAATAAAATATACCCTCCAGAATGATGAAAAACACGGTCCAATAATTAAATTGTACAGGTAATAGGCGAATATGAAACATTTTGGATAAGAGCATTAAAAACACACACGAGACATTTAAAAAAATGAGCAGGAACAGAAACAATTTTTATACCAATATGAGCCATGAAAAATCTTCAAGCATCATAGTCTATAGTCAAAGTTCCATGTACGTATACCGAAAATGAAAAAAAGAAACTTCTGATTTCAACGGGTTCACTAGGTTATCGTTATCTTTTCTGGATAAACTGTTATCATATTTTATTTGTAAAAAGATTTTACAAGATATTTCTTACGATGTTAATCTATATTCTTAATTTTATAAAATATCATGAGGATATCCTATTAATATTTTAGAACGCCTCATGTCATTTCCCCAGATATAGTATCGTATGTATTGGCAATATTTTGCTTTGTTCGCAAAATTTGAAATGCACTCAATCAGGATGAAAAAGCTAAAAATATCCTATACACCTTTTTTTAACGAATATGTAAGGTCTTAAGTAGCCATATATTAAATTCAGAAAATATTTTACAAAATATTTGCAGTAATTTTCAATAATTTTTAATTTAATGTTTATCTCACTTTGAAATAATTATTTTTGGATCAATTGACAAGTGAAGCTTTCATAAAAGTTTCGAAAAAAGGCATCATAGTAATATGTATCCTTTTTTAAAATACTTCTTTTAACTTGTAGCAGTAAAATTTTCTTATTTCAACAGATTTAATTTTAACAAGATATATAAACTTTCTTAAAATATTAAGGACATGGGTAGAGTATTGAACATTGATTCAAAGGAATACTTTTATTTACGCATCATGTTGCTGTAAGCAAATTCTTTCCAACAAGAGTACAGCTGAACAGAAATATTAGAAACAAATAACATAGCTAAAGAGCATGGGATGAAAATTTGATTTTGGACCAATTTTGGATGGAACATAAAAACGTCTAATTTTATATTTAGTATATTATAAAGACTCAAGTTGAAGTCAAATATTAGTGAGTGCTCTTAGACAAAACAGTCAACCAAATTTAAGCAAAATGATTGTAAAATATAAACAGTACCTAGACAGATATATAAATTTATTATATATAAAAATATATAAGAAGTATACAAACATAAATATAGAAGGAGAGATACTAAAGGGCAGAAATCATTTTAGCCCAAAAAAACGTTGAAGCAGAGATAAAATCAAAACAATTGCCACTTTTGACGCCAATAACAGTAAGTACCGTCATAACCTGATTTGAAACTTTAGTATCGCTACGTAAATGCTACTTTCATGCTCAAGAACTATTCAGAACCGCGGAAAATATTCTTGTTCTTCAATAAAGGACGTCGTTTAACCAAAAGTGGGAATGATGCATTTCAGCATTAAGTTGGGCCGGTTTTCATGTGCCGTTAAGGTTATATTTTTGGCAACTCAGATTGAAATCGCATCATCTTTTTTTTGTGCGTGTGTTGAGGCAATGCAAAACATTTTCTTATGTTAATTATAGTAAAAAGATTCTGGATTTTTTTTTTTAGATGACGATATATTTTTGAAACTTTTAAAACTTTGAATGTAACTATAAAACAAAAATGAAATTATTGAGGTAAGAGTCATATCCTTTACGATTAATTATTTGCAATTTCATAAATTAATTTTTTAGAAAAGATTTTTGAACAGCTGTGTGACCTAGAAACATATTGGAATTCAATAATGTAATAAATCATAAGCTGCAGAGTTTCTTTAAGTTTGATATAAGTCTACGTTAATAAGATATTTAATATTGTTGGTAACCTAATGCAACTTTTTTATAGCAAAATAGTCCAAAAAGATAATGCAAAAAATATTTTCATAATGTAAAAAGTTTGCAAGTTACTGTGAAATGCCAAGATGTCTCTCCAAGGTGCACAATATACATTTAAAAGTATGTATATACAAACTCTATAGTTCTGAAATGACTTGGGTTGTAAATCGTCAAAATGCAAATATCATTAATTCACTAACATTCATATTTATTTGTAGTAGATTTTGCAACATATACTTACAAACGTCATTTCTGCAAGTTTCTATTGATATGTAATTAATTACTATGATTCTTACATTTATAGCAAACTTAATTAAAAGGATTATAATTTAATTTTTTGTTTAAAATTTGGTATTCTGTTCTTCTGAAATTCTCTCTAAACTTTGAATTATTTATTTATATATATATATATATATTTCTCTTCTTATGTAATTCCAGAAGTGCTTCTAGATCTTTGAAATGCGAAACTGAAACAATATTCAAGTCACGATTTTCTCAAGAAAATTGACTACCCATTTAGAAAACATGGCGAAACATATTACTTCAGAAAGCAGGACGGGAAATAGTATATTGTCAGTTTTTCTAAAGATTGTTTTTCTTGAAATTTAAAAACAATATGCACGTTTATATATATGTGCAGCGTATTTGTTTCTTTCATACCATTTTTACGTAACAAAAGATAGGGTTTCGAAGAATTCTTATGAGATAAATGCGAAATATATTTTACATTATTACATTTAAGTTCTTAATCTTTTGTGATAAGTAATTCTGCAGATATGATAATATTAATTATTACTTTAGAATAATAGTATTTTTATTCATTTTTTAACTTTTTTTAATAAATTTGAAAATTTAGAATTTATTTCTCATCAATTAGCTAATGGATTATAATTATAAAATGAACATCTATGTTATCGGTGAAACTGTAATAAAAATAGTTTTAGAATATAACTAAAAATTAATGGTTAAGTATTTAATTTCTTTCAAGGGAACTCAATTTACAAAGAAATTGAGGAAAATTGATTAAAAGACTCAGTAGTAGTCAAAATAATTATAAAATATATAAAATAAAAAATAGAATAAAATAAAATAACTGAAAAATTATTGAAATTTTGGGAGTTAGTATACTGCTAGAAAATAGATTTAAAATTATTTCATAATTTTATATTAATTTGTTTAGTAATTCGGGTATTGATTGGCATATCTTCTTTTAGACGTTCGCTGATTGGCGTATCTTCTTTAAGACGATGAGATTGAACCGATCTAAAACTGCTTGTTTTTATGAGATAGTAATATTTAAATTTTCTATATGCACTTAATTTGGAATAGATTGGATCTTTAATTTTATTTAAAAATATTTGTACCTAAAAAATTATTAAATATGACTCAAAGTACTGAAGGTCTTTATACAAATATAAAATTTGTTATTCTTCTGAAAAATTATTAGTTCTGTCCGCGGATATATATCCCTATTATATATATTTGTCTAATAACAGTTTAGAATAATATATATAATGTAGGACGGCGTCTAGAAGTAAAATGGATATTTTGAATAAAGTAATAATAATATTCGAAATAGGCAAAGAATTAATTTCTTAAGACTACATATAATAAAAATTTCAATGTTACATTATTTACAATTATGGAATAAGATTTAATTAGGAGACTAGTTTACTTGAAATGGTATATCAAATATGGCCTAGCCAAAAACAAGGGGCACATAAAAGAAGCACGTTAACATCCTCAAACCTGATTCGTCCATCGAATGTTATTCTTTTATGAGCCTCTTAGGCGGCTGCACGTCATTTGTGAGCAAGTCTCTCCTATTGGATGCTAAGTCCAGCCCTATCGGACTTGACATGATTGGTGTTGTCATCTGTTACACTCGAAATAAACTAAATACTTCAATGAATCATCATCCGGGAAACAAGTTTACAGTCTATACCACTTCCATTCTCTCTCTCTCTCTCTCTCTCTCTCTCTCTCTATATATATATATATATATATATATATATATATATATTACCATGTTTCTTTTAATACTAAAGAATTATTGCATTAATAAAATAGATATTTTTAAAATTCACATACAACTTTAACACTCTATAAAATAGCATGTTTTATCTTTACTTCATTTTTAATGACACGTGCTGAAAGTGATTTTTCCAGGTGTAATTTACAGAAATAGTTAATTTGATTATTCATTTTTATTTTTTCATATCATTTCTAGAAATTGAGGCTTATGATGCTCATTAATAAACGTTATGGCCACAAATAAATCATACTGAAAATTATAACACTTTCAAAATTTAAAATTTGAATGCATATCATAATTTTATGTTCCAAATAAGCAAGATTTTCATCTATATTATCTATGAATCTTATGAATCTCTAAGTAAAATCAAACATAATTCTGAATATCTGACTGCTTACAAGAAAAACACCACAATTTTAAATTTCACTGTTTACATTCAGAATAAGGGCATCAAATAGTGTTACTTTCTCTCGGCAAGTGTTTCAAATGTCTTGAATCATTCATCCGCTTCCTACAAGTTTATCGGTCGATTTGGAGTCATTCTACCTTAAACCTCTCACCCCAGCCTCAGTATATATTCAATTAGTTCGCCATCATCAAGGGAGAATGTTACGAAAATAGAATTATCTGCATCTACAAGAGGTCAGTAACAGTTTTAAATTAAAAATTATCTTTCATTATTGTATAACTTTGTATTAGTTCTAAAAAAAGAACCATAAATATATTCAGAAACCTTCGTCATCCGGCTATATAACTTTTAACATTATATTTTTATTCCACTGAAGATTTTATTAAATCAAATTATTTATATTTGTTATTTTGGTAATTATATTTGGTATTTAAATCTTTACATTCAAAGGAGCGCATTGTTTGGATGACGATTTCTTCGTTAAACATGGCTACTTACCCTAACGAGAAATATCTATGTTTAAAAAATATTTTTTAATCTTAAAATTCATGAAAAGTATAATATTTTAGAACCTTTTAAGTTATATTTTCAGTATTCAAAGTTTTTTTTTTCTTTTTTTCTGTTATGAATAAAAAAACTGTGATTGGTTTAAGCAAATTTTTTGCACTAAATTATAGTAAAATACTACTGAAACGATGTCAATTAAGAAAAAATCAGAAGTTTATTTGATATAAAAATTTCAATAAATAGGAAAAAATATATCATCATTGATTATAACACTTTAATGCGTTCTATATGCTCCATATATGGATTTATTGCGAAAGGCCATCAATGGATTGATGATTTTCCATTTTTAAATATAAGCGTTTACAAAACGTAATTGCAAAAAGCAAATTTTCTGTTAATGAGGCTAAATATAATTTTAAATTATAATTTTTCTACGTCAAAGTTTTATGTTTTTGTAAAAATGTTGTTAAATTTAATTTCATCATTTAAATAAATACAATTTTTTCAACAATTGTTTTCAAGATTTAGATGTTGCTGTTTATAATTATGTTGCGAAATATTTTAGACAAAAAACTTCAATCGCCATAATGTCAGCCATATGCCGTTTTTAATTTCTTAATTATTTTAAATGACAATCTTCAAATGGGATTTAAAATTTTCTGACTTATGTCTTTACTTAATATCTTGTCTTTACATAAAAATATGTGACATTCATAAGATTAAATCTTAATAGATATATGTGTAAAAATTTCAAAGCCGGATTTGATAGTTGATTATTTTTTGAGAATGAAAAATAATACCCATTCACTTGATTCACTCTATCGAAAACTATCTTAATATAGGCATATTTATCCGAAAGGTTTAACTAATTTATACTGATGGACCATTAAAAGTTTTCTGGATTTTTCAATTAAATCTGTTTTCTAGTTTCCTTTAGAGAATCATCTAAATGATAAAAATTAAATTCATACAGTTGGGTGATGGCAAGCTATTAGGGATTTATGGCCAATATGCAGTTTGATCAAATATTTGGGAAAATACTTTATTATCTAATATAATTATTTATATCAAATCTTACCGCTTATCACTCCATTAAAAAAATATGCCCTGAATTCTCTAAAGTATATCTTTTAATCTATGCAGAAGTATACAAATATAAACATTCAATTAAATATGAAGGAAAAATATACAAATTTTCACTTTCTCTCATATTTATATTACCACCATTTTTTTTTTTCTTCAAAATACCCCATTTCTTCGCAGGCCATTAAATTTCTGTAAAATATAAATTTAAATTGGTCTATTACAATAGTTTTTTTTTTTGAGTTCCATAAATTCCTGCAAATTTTTTCAAACGAAATTTAATATCGGTTCCAATATTTCGATGGTTAATATTAAAATAACCAATATATTCCAATATAAACAATTACTTCTCTGAGATTTAGGATACTACAGAATTTTTCTAACTTGTCCCCAATGGTTATATAAAATTTTGCTATACAAATTCTATCCATTCCTCCTTCTTTCATTTCGTCGCAGCGCCTCTGATTCCCAATTTAACTATTTTGGGATGATTCACTCAGCTGACCTTCAATGGAACTAAAAGAAAACAAATGTATGCCAAAAAATAACTGTTTATTTACAAGTTAAATGTTTTTCTTTTCAAAGTCAGACACAAGAGGAGACAGAGCGAATTTCTTGAAGAATGACATTACTAATCTAATGTTCTTTTTTAGTAATGGAATTTTAATTTGCCTATTTCAAATTTGTAAATAAAATTTACAAACTATACACCTGATGAGCTTTAAAAATTTCCTTAAATGTATCCTTGTTGGAAATTTGTATATTTTCAAGTTCTATTTCACACACAAAAAATGAAAAAATTGCAACGAATTTCTTAACTTTCATTATTTCTGGAACAATAGGATACTTAAGAAGCTTGCCATTTCGCAATCATTTATTCCTTTTTTTTTATTTTAATTCAGTTCCTTCTAATTTCCCATATCAAAGAATTTCAAGTAATTTCAGTTATTTCTTTTATTTATTCTTATAACATTTCATAATGATAAGTGAACGAAGAAACAAAATTTATTGAACTAAAAGCATGTTTTTAGTAAAGAGTTGAAAATCTTCAAAATCCGCTTTTTGTCTCTACACAGCAACTATCAATAATTAAACTACATCGAATTCCTGGAAGAACAAATCTTCACATTATATTACTTTGTGAGCTAATATTTCAGTTGTTCTCAAATATTTTCCATTTTAAAAGAAAATATTTTTTTTCTATAGAAAGTAAAGTGTATCATTTAAGCTATTCAGAATAATTTATTGAAATTATTTTTCTCTAAGGGCAAAGTTATAATCACCTTAGTGAAGTACTTAACTTTTTCCTTAGGTGAATATAATTTCCTGAATATACTTTCTTATAATATATTCTTAATTGTATATTCCAATTACAATACACTTAATATATACATATATTACTTTTTTAATATACTATTTTCTTAATATACTTATAGTTATATAAGCCTTATATAACTTCTTAGAGCATTCACTATGTAAGCATTGTTATTCTTGTTAAGAAAACAATTGTCTAATAAATACCAGAGAGACATTTAAAGACTTATATTCATGGAAAATCTCATAATTTTCAAATTTTGAATGATAAATGACTCGGTAATTGAGGTTTAAAATGAAAATCAGGCACTCTTTTAAACAAAATATCGAGAACCATTCATTAGTTAGCGAATCCCTATCTGGTATCTATGAGATACCGAAATTACTTAATACTGTCATTATCAAGATTCGTCATTGACACCCTGCTACTTAGCTTGAATTGAGGCTGATTGGATTAAATGGATTCGAAATATTTCTATCATCAATGAAAATCACTAAATCTTATTAAGTCAGAGCAGAGAAGGCTGAGAATTGGATAAAATCTTCCAAGACGACTAAAAGACATCTCACATTTTTATTATGAGAAAGAAATGGAATTGGATTAAGTAAATCTCATCTATCATATTATATAATAAAAATAAGATGAAAATAGCAATCGATAAATAAAAAATATAATTTTTCCAACATTAATGGTGAATTCGAGCAGAATATATCATGTTTTGTTGAAATTTATATAAAAAAAAATAAAGCAACACGTTTCATTATGATTATTTCGATTTGGATAGTTGATCATATAAATTATGCCAATTCATGTGGTTGATGCTATTAAAAATACCTTTTTTAGGATGTATGTTTTTTAGCAGATTTTATTTCAATCAATGGAACAGAAAATATACTTATGAACAGATAGAATTTGCCATTTTATTTTATTGCTACTTATAATAAAACATGAAACTCCTTGCTTCATATTAATTACTTTAATTATGATAAAAGATCATATTAATCATGCTGAATTTTGTATGCTGGCTAATAATATAGATTGTTTTATTAGTAACTTTGTTTATTCGGAAAAGACAGTATGCATTCTGGCTATTAAATTGTAACTATTCTACGGTGTACTTATTTTCTTTCCTTTTTTCAACCTTTTATATGAGTAAAAAAAAAAGAATTTTGTATTTAGCATTATATGTGGTTTTGAGTCTGGTGATCAAATAATCTTCTCTTTCTGAAAAGCGATTCTGTAAATTTTCTTTCAATGCTAAAAAAAAGGCTTTAATTTTAAACTTTGCAGCACGATATGTATTGATTTCATATAAATTCTTACTTCAGGATTCTTTTGCAGCATTTTGAAACCAAAGCATCACATTAATCATTATTTTTTTAGCTAAAATTATATATAATTTATTTATACAGAAAATACGAATGTTCGAAATGCTGCGGTAATCCCTTATTTCTTAAAGTCAATAAAAAATTCTTCAAGCGAAATTTAATATCTCATATCCTGATATCCAGGTGATTTAGCAATCAATACTTCCATGAAAGTCAGGGCACTACAGGCGGCTGCCTTTGTTCGTCACTCGTCTCCCATGGAAACCTAAAATCTGAACGACGAATTTCATCTCCTACACCCTCCCTCTCCTTTTCCTGGCAGCTTCCTTTATGCGGGTCCTTACTTCTTCCGGAATGTCCATCCAGTTGACCGCTAACGACATTATAGAAAAGCTAACTCAGGAAAACCATTTGGCTATTTATTCAATAGATGTGTTCTTTTTGAGGTCACTCAGAGAGAATGATAGTGTCGTAATAATGTGTTCAATACTTGAAAGCATATTAAGTAACCACACACACAGAGGCAAAATTATTTTGAACAGATATTAACATGGAATTTTTGAAAGTTAAGAATTATGTGAATGAACAGATGAATGAGACGATATAGAAAAAAGTATATTAAAATAATTATTTAAAATCTGAAATGAAACTATTTTTCTATTTCATTATTTACAATTTAAATTCAAATATTCAATGGGTTGTTTAATTCACCAGTTTTTTAACGTTATAAATATTAATAAAATTAATTAATGTAAGTCTTGTTAATATTTTTTTTCTCTTAAACTACATTTCTTTAATTATTGCTTTTTGGAACACTGTATTTTATATAGAAATTATTATATTATGATTTAAAATATAGTATAAGTATTTTAGCTCATCTTTATAAGTATTTCAGCAAGTTCTACAGTGGCAAACATTTAAAATGTTACATTTTAACGATCGAAAAACAAGAGATTTTTTTCTCTCATTTTCCTATGGATGCATGTTTATTAGATTTATAAAACCACTTCATGAAATGAGTTTTAAAGTCTCAACTAAACATAATGCTTTTGATGCATTTAACTTCGTTGGCTAAGTATCCTATCAGTTAAATTAATCAATATTCTATTCAATATACAACCATTGTTTTTTCCCATTGAAATATATTTGAATCCTTTAATTTTTCCAACTCTGTATTAAGTTAGGTCCTTAATTATATCAATATATATTTCTTATAATTATATTATGAATACTTAAAAACATTATCTTACAATTTCTATTTGATTAAATTCATTGTTTAATTGTAAATTCATTGTACTTATGGTTGTACTATTATAATTTTATCTCCTATGTCGTTTATTATATTACATTTAATAATTTTTACTCTTTAATTTTAGTTTTACTCTTTATTTTTTTTTCTTGATATCTTACATTTTAAATTTTATTATCACTCTTGTTATTTATTCTTTAACCGTCCTGTCGACGGCTTTCAGATTGCTATCTTTACCGAAAGAGGTACTCCGGAATAACAGGTTTAACCTTAAAAATGTCACGGTTTGGTCAAAGGGATTGCTTTCCCCTTTAACGGTCGGTTCAGCGCTGCAGGTGGGAAGTGATTAACAAATTCATGGTGTGAGTAACAGGTGTTGCTTATCGTAGTCTTTCGATTTCTAAGAACATTTTTTTTCAGTGCTTAGGAAGAGATTGACAATAGCATCGACTAAAAATGCGAAAATGTGATTGTTTTTTAGAGGTTTTTCGATTATTTCATTAAAAACTACATAAAACTTATGTTAGGAATAAATCATTATGTTTATTTTGATACTAGTTCAATTTTTATAAATTGAAAATGCTCGTCTAATATTTTTTTCATTGCAATAGGTTTCGCAAATTATTTTATTCCGTAGTACTGTGAAATTATTTCTCAAAATTACGTACAAGTGATTTATTTTTAAAAAAAACCCTTTCAGCGCATTGTCAATTTATTTTAATATTTTAAAATGCGTGTTTAAAACATTAATTGCGATATGTAATACTACGTTATAACTTTGTTTCTTCAGTATTAAAAATAATAATAATAATAATTGTGTAATTAGAGGATTTCATGCGATATTTCACTTTCAAATATATCGATTTTCAGTATTTATCTGCATGATTAAAATTTTGTAATTAAATATGTTTTACAATATTTAATTGGCAACGCTAATTGGCCAGTTATTCAGTAATGCTGAAATAACTGGACTATGCCGTTGATGCGCTTATGACTGTAACAAATAAAAACAATTGTCAAAATATTTCTTTGTAAAATTTATGATATAAACAAATTTGGTTTAGAAAAATGACTCGAATAATACAGATTATTTAGACACATAATTAACCATTTCTAAATGAATTTTTTTGAATATCTTCAAAAATGTAGAAAGTTCTTACAGAATATTAAGTACTGTTTTAAAATAAATTACAATTTTTGAAAAATCTCAGTTTTAAGTTTTTCGGGTTAGAATCAAAGCTCTTACTAGTCTTAATTCTCACATTTAACTCACACATTCACTCACTTTCACGCGGATTAAAATTCGTGGATTAAATTATTCAGCATTAAAAGTAAAATTGTTAATATATACCAGTTTCACATTATCAGAATCGTGCGATGTATATATAAGATTGTACAGTGAAATAACATTAATATTTCGATACAAAAAATGGAACCTATAAAAACTGCGCTTATATTAACTTCGAAAATATTATTAAAAACCAGAGGAAAACTATAAAAACAATGAAACTTATATCTCTACAATGCTTACATTTTTGTTCGAATACGTCAAGGAGTGTGAAATTCTATAAGGTTTAAAGAATGAAACAAATATTCAATTTTCATATATAGATTATTACGTTATAAAAATAAGGATTTAATGTAACGAATGCTAATCTTTCCGAAAAATCACACTTTAATATATTGGTTCTATATATCTCCCTGTTTTTAAATACACTTATTAATGAATACTAAAATAAAATATTTCAATAAAAGTTAAAAAGTTTCGTTTGTTAAGTAAATTCTGTAAATAAGTTTCGTGTCTTATTTTCAAAAATAAGTTGCATAAACAATGTCAATTCTAAATTCTTTAAATGAAAGCACGCTAAAAAAAGAAACTTGTCAAATTTTAATTATATATTTTTTATTTATTTTTTAGCTTAACTATTTTTTAGATTAACTATTTTCTTATACTAGAAAGCTTTAAAATCTTATGGATCAAATTATTAATAATAATACGTATATGTATGTATTCATTCCAGGTATATATTTTCATACGTTCAATTTTTTTCTCGTTATTTAAAACTCATTTTGAATATGTAATTATTATCAAAATCTCAAAAGTAACTGTTCAGAATGTAAGCGAGATTTTAAAATTCTTAAAAGGGCACGAGCAGGAATTCGTCAATCATATCTTCCACTGATAACAATTCACTTTTCCTTATCTCACATTCCCTTCTCATTATCTCACAGCTTGAGATTGGGGGAAGGGAAAAACAGGAGCCCGTAAAAATACGGGCAGTGACAGTTTTAAGTGAGTTCTTGTTTCCGTCTATAGACGGGTCCGCCGTTTTGAAGGGAGAAAAGATTCCGTCTTTTTCCGCGTTTGCCACTTGGAGGGTTAATTAATGCTATCAGATATAAGTTGTATACGATTTATTTTTCTAATTATGTTTATGATTTATAAACTTCATAATTTTTAAACACTTATTCATTGCATATAGATTCAATTTTATGTTTTATTAAAGTTGTTGAAAGTTATAAAGCATTCAAGTCTAAACTTGCATGTCGTATCAGCCCAATATTTTTGTTTATGCTATTTTCAACCTGTTGTAAATTTATCGCATATCCATTATCAATTGGTAAAGTACATTTTAAAATACCCTATTTTATGTGTAAGCAATTTAATTTTATCATGCGAATTAAATAATATTCTAATTCGAAATATTATATTGTCACGTAGATACTTTAGTATAGAACTTAATGACACGCACAAGAAGTAGAGCTAAACCAATTTATTAACTGAACTCAAAAGTGAGAATACAGTAACTGACAAATCTTCTGCTTTTATTCATGGAGAGAAAGTTCCAGAATACTCTTCTGGAGACAGTAAGAAAAGTCCCGTATCTTCTGGAACATGAAATAAAGGAAAACATAGAATCAAGGAATTAAGTATTTACATATACTATTAATGGCATTGTCTCTAGAGGGATTCGAACACCGGTCTCTTGATCACGAGACTAGTGCCATGACATTTCGGCCATGGAGATTCGACTGTCTTTATTCAATGCGACATTGCTCCCTCCTTAGAAGAACAGCGTCTCGATGTTATGACATTTCATTGTGTGTTTCTAACTCTCAACCGAGTTACAGAGCCAGTATAAGTTGTCTTGTCTTCGCGGTGAGTAGTCTCTTGAGAAATGTCTCTTCCCGGAACCTCCTTTATTTTATAAGAATGTTGGTCGTCTTGCTCTTCTGGGTCATGGTATTGTTTCATGCGTAAAACGTGGAAAACTTCCTTTGGTTTCCGCCTTCTAGAATTAGGATCGAAATCGGCTACTTCATAAGTAACGTCGGACAACCGCCTCAGAACTTGATAAGGACCGAAGTACCTCTTGAGGAGCTATTCAGAAAGCCCCTGTTTACGAACTGGAATAAAATTCCACACCAAATCCCCTGGTTCGTATGCCACCATCCGATGTTTGGAGTCATAATGCCGGCGAACTTTCTGCTAAGCCTCGAGAGTTCGTGCACGAGCTAATTGCGTCGATTCTTCTGCCTTATTGATCAGATGATTAACGTAATCGTCTTGGCTGAACTCGTTGGGGCAGAGAGGAAACATCGTATCCAACGACGTTTCAGCTTCTCGCCCACGTAGGAGGTAGAAGGGCATAAAACCTGTCGTGTTCTGCTGGGCAATGTTGTAGGCGAATGTGACGAACGGCAATATCTGGTCCCAGTTCTTCAGTTCGACATCAACATACATAGAAAGCATATCTGCTAGCGTTTTGTTGAATCGCTCTGTAAGGCCATTTGTTTGCGGATGATAGGCCGTTGTCATTCGATGAGTGATATTACACAGTCGATTAATATCGGACACCAGCCTGGACTGAAAAACTTGCCAAAGGTCTGTAATGATAACTCGTGGAGCTCCATGCTTCAGCATTATTTCCTCTAGTAGGAATTTGGCAATTTGTGTAGCTTCTCCCGTCGGTAAAACTCTGGTGACTGCGTACCGTGTCAAATAATCGGTGCATACTACAATCCATTTGTTGCCGTCGTCAGATTTTGGAAATCGTCCTAGCAGGACGCGATGGAAATGAGCGGCAGCTGGTGGAATAGGCACGAGATGACCTTGTCTGGTAAACTAAAGAAATATTCAGTATTTTCTGGAACATGAAATAAAGGAAAACATAAAATCAAGGAATTAAGTATTTACATATACTATTAATCGCATTGTCTCTAGCGGGATTAGAATCCATGTCTCTTGATCACGAGACCAGTGCCATGACCATTCGGCCATGGAGATTTGACTGTCTTTCTTCAATGCGGCAATATTGGTATAAAATGTATTTTCAAAAATTTTCTTTTGAAAAGCTAGTCAACACTTTTCAGCATAAATATATAATACATATGAACAATAACCTTTATACTATTTTACAAAATTGGTTAAAATAATAATATTCAGAAAAAATGCTTTAAGGTTATATTGTTTCTATTTTTTAAATATATTACTCATGCATAGAATTTAATAAAATTATTCATTCTTACTAAACATATGCCATATACCTTACACATTTTATTTCATTTAATTATATTTATCTGGACTGATTTCCTATAATTGTCCTTTCAAATGTTATAGGGACTCGAATAATAAAATCCATTAAATGTTAAATTTTGATAAACGCGTTTATTCTTCAAGTATTTTCAAAATAAAAAACCCTGCTTATAAAATGCTAGTTCTTTACTGAGATGAAAGTAATATTTAAAGGAACAAAATGCTTAAGCATAAAATTTTGTAAGTATAAAAAAAAATCTGTACTTCTTTTTCATCGTTATCATTTTTCATACTTCATTCATATTACAAACGAAAATTTTTCACTGCAATTTTATAATTATGTTGATTATATAAAGAATAAACTATTTAATTTTCAATGGAATAAAATTTCTGCTTTAATCTATAGCTTTTGCAAA
The DNA here is from genome assembly GCA_026543865.1 of Argiope aurantia. NCBI lineage: Eukaryota > Metazoa > Arthropoda > Arachnida > Araneae > Araneidae > Argiope > Argiope aurantia. The sequence goes on from JAPMOR010074520.1 coordinate 17,178, forward strand.
ATTTTGAAATCAAATCGGACTGTGCATAGAAAAATTAAAATTGAAAAAATTATTTTTCACGCATTATGTTTTCTCAGTCTTATTTATACAATTTGTTTTGCTTTAATTTTAAATTATAGATTTTTGATGCCATGTTACTCTACTTTACTTAATTCTGTACTTAAATCAATGTTTACAACAATATATGCACTTAAATTTTTCTGTACTCTTAATTTATATTTTTTAATAATTAAATCCCCAGAATTAATCGCCAGTTCATTATTTTCTATATCATAGCTATTTAAAAAAATATCTTCAAACTATTGTTGAATCTTTTAGAAACTATGCACTATCCATTTGCAAAAAATAAATTTGGTATTTAGTAAAAGAAGTAAAATATCTTAAAACTTTTCCTGAAAATTCGTCAGCAGTTATTTTTTTGCTCTAAATTTCTTTTTACTCCATTATACTGATGTGCAGAAGAAATTATATAATTTAAACGTCGAGCTGAATTGATAAATTGTTTCTCCTAATGAAAAATGATAAGCAACTACCCCTTCAATATTCAACCACGAATATCGATGATTTCCACGCTAAACGCCCTGGTGAAAATTCTTTTCGGTGATTAATGATGTTTCTGAACCGTATTTTGTTACCAAAGAAAGCAAGTCAATTTTTTCTTACTTTTTACAAATAATCAATGCCCTTACTTGGTTATAGTAAAAATTCCCAAATATTAAAAAAAAAAAAACTATAGCCTTAAAATACATTTGGATAATTTACAATACCCATTAGCTATTTTATAAACTTTAGTGAACCAGCTAGTTCACAAGAAATTTTAGTTCTGCTTAATTTCAATGATAGATTTTATGCATTATTTTTAATAGTCAGGATTATCCTAAAGAAGTATTTTCATGCCTCAAACTGTAATAAATATTAAAATATTACTTTAAGAGCATCTCACTTGAACTTTTTATTGAGCACATGACCCTTCTTGACACAGTCAAATACCATATCATCATAGTTTCATAAAAACCTACGTATCTGGGAATATTGTAAGTGTCTAAGTGCATTATAACTTCACCTTTTGATGTCTTGTGTAAATTTCCAGACAAATATCAAAAAATATATATTTATTCCTTGATTCTTTAGAATGGTAGAAAACAGTAAAAATGACAAATGCGAAACATTGTATTATTAAAAATTAATTAAATAAAAGATTGTCGAAAATCTGGAAGAAATAAACATTAATATAATTATTATTAAAAAATTTATTTAGAAAATATTAATCTATAAACATAATTTTTGTATAATTAAATTTAATTTTAATATATAAAATTTTGAAGAAAATCATTCATTCTCGCATCTAAATTAAACATGTTAAATTCTGAAAATTTAAGCGAAAAATTAGGGAAAGATATGAAAAATTTCGCAAAGGCACAGAAAAAAATAAGAATGCAACAAAAAAAAAAGTTAAATATCAGTATGATTGCCGATTCTAGCTAATTACTGAAAAGTAACGATCGCCGTCAAATTCAAAAGAAAATCAAAAAGTGGAAAAAAATATTAAAGCGAAGTATAAATTCTTAGAAGTAACAATCATAAATTATTGGGTTAGTTTTGACTGCCTTCTGCTTTGCTTGGCGATTTTAAGATTATATTATGATCGCAATGCGAAGTTGCCAACTGTCAAGTTAGCATCTGCTGAGTTTTTGCCTTTTATTACGGCGGTGTAAAGATATATGCTGTTACGAATTTTCCGGGGTTCGTTTGGATAGGGCAAGCTATATGGTGTGGAGAACGTTCAATCAGCAGGCGGTAGTAGAAAAAGAAACAACGACATTTATTTACACGGAGACCCACAGGACAGCACAAAGACGGCAACTATATACAGCACAGAGAAGACAATTATCTTCAACCGCGAGAAGTACAACAGCAGCACACACAACAAAACTCTACTGCAGACAGTAGCGCACAGCTCGCCTCCGTCGCTGCTCTGCTAATCCCTGGAAGACCAGTTCTTCACCGTCGATTTCGACTACTACTCCCTGTCGCTTCCGTCTACTACTACTCCGTCGATTCTGACTACTCCGCTCCGTCGGTTCCGACTACTCTTCTTCTACTACTCTGGCAACCCTTTTATAGGTCTCAGGAGGCGGGGCTAGAAGCCTCTCAACCAATCAGGAACGTTCGAGGCGTATCTCGGTTCCTACTGGACGGATCAGGAAAATTCTCGATGTTTCGGGTATAATCTATTTTGGCGCCAAAGTCGCCAAAGGGTTACCAAGTTTGTCGCCAAGCTCTGGGACCTGCGACGCGACACCCAGACTCCGTCCAATACAGATGACTGTAAAACATTCTTTCCGATGATGGAACCAACTATGCTGGAAAGCAGTATTACGGTTTCGTAACATAACTAATTTTATAACTTTTTCCATAAATTCATTTATTATTTAAATCATGACAGAACATGGATGGAAACGAAAAGTATACATTTATAAAGTGATAAACTATAAATGAACATCTCAAATTATTTTGTTGTTAATTAAGTTACTTAACACATGAAATTATTTTATGAAAGATTCTTACTCCATTCTAAAAAAAAGTGTTTTGCTTTTGAAATAAGTTTCAAAAATTATATAAAAATCATTTTCAAGCATAAAACATTCTCGAAAATATTTTTTGCAAGAGGAATCTAGAGTAACTGAAAGCAGAAAATATCTTAACATTTTTGTACAATTAATCTAAGATATCTAAATAAATATAAATGACTTATTTTCATGACTTAAATTTAAGTCAGAAAAATATTTTTAAAATACAAGAAATAATATCGTGTATTTCAAATTTGTATTATGTTCTAATGATATTCAGAATTTTCGATCTAGAATATGAGCCAACTTAATCTTCAAAGATGTATTGTTTCTTTCATTTGCTTTATTCATTATACTAGCGATTATCAGAAAATCTCCTTCGTTTTAATTATTTCCACATCAGAATTGGCAATTTTGGAATCCTTGACATAATGTAGTAAAATGAATTCGTTGAAGAAGATGAATAAAATATTCATCTGGCTTAATTATCAATCCGTACATGAAATCATAATCTGAATAATTAAAGATAAGCTACATAATAATTCTCTAATATCGGATTATCCCGAAAATGGAGTATACCGTCCGAAGGTATTTATTTTATCTTCATAAATATTTCATAATATACAGTAATAATGAGAGATAAAATTGTGATCCCAAGTAACTGCAGAGGCTAAATTCGATTCGAAAAAATTTATTTCATGACACCGATACTTCAGATTATCAATGAATAAAATATGGGGAAATTAAAATTAATGCTAAAAGAGAAACTTATTTTAACATTTGTCTTTATTTCTGCAATTAAATATATTAACTGATTTCTGATATCTAATCTCTTTATTCGTCTACCGAAGATACATATTATTATCCAACCACTACGTTTCTTAAAATTTATTATACAAAAATTTCGTAACATATATAGACACAGCTGTTGCATGCTTTTAGAACCTAAAGCATGGTTTTAAAGGAAAATATAAAGCACGTAATGCATTTAAAGCCAGTTTTCATCAGAAGCTGAAAATAGACACAAATAAAATATTCTTTTATGCACGTATTCACCTGGTAGACGTATGCATATTGTCAATCATTTAATCTTTGTATTCAGAGGTTCCTAATACAAATTATTGTATTCATATCTTTCTTAATTTCATTTCATAAGATGCACCATTTTAGGACTTCTTGATTTCGCTAAATACGTGTGCCCTCAAAATAAGTGGTACTTTATTTGAGAAATAATCATTTTTTGTCCTTCTACTATGTTATTATTTCGGAATCGAAAAATAAGTTATTCATGTATTATACGATTAATTTTAAGATGATTTTCTTTTCTATTCCAAAAAAATTCTGAATGCTTCTTTCGGAAATATTTACTTAGATAATAAAATTATTTTGCTTATCATGCTTCAGGAACTCAAATTGCAGGAGATATTTATTTCTCTATTTTTTTATAGTTTTCATGTAACAATATCAGATATTTCACATTAATCTTCTAAATATATTATAGACATATTTCTCATGCAAGTATATCGTCTTTATCCAGCCATAAGGGATCAAATTGGAAAAATAAATTTATATGTCCTTATTATTTTTAAATGTCCCGTCTGCAGCAGAAAGAAATGTACGTATGCATGTTCTATATAGTATACAGGTGATACTTCAATATATGATTTTTTAATACAAGAACATATTGCCTTTTATTTTTGATTTAGTTACATTTGGTGGTACATCGATGGCCCTGATATTGTTTGAAAATGATATAAACTTGACAAGCTTAGGGTTATGCGTACCAGTGGGCTGCCCATAGGAATACACTAAGCTAGAAATACTTTGGAAACTAATAAGCACTTAAAGAACCTAGTTGGTAAGATCAGGACAATTGTCTCTTTAGGGTAGACATCAAAAATACTTCTATAACCGGTTGGGTCATAAAAGTTTCTCCTCGGACGTTATACATTTTTTTTTCTGGTGAAACGAAGCTGTTATTTCAAGAGTGCGTCAATATATCCAATGTGTGAATAACACAAAACAATAACCGCGCAGAAGACATTTTGAGTTTGTTATGGAATATCATAAATAAGATATATCGAAATCTTCTCATACGTTTGTATTTTAGCGCATTAAACCATTTTCAAGCGTCATTTGGACTGCAGAATGTTCTGAATTATTTTTGTTTTTGTTGTTTATACAGAGAGATCCCAGAATGCCCATTTTCCTTACTATTCACATCATAACTGCAAATATACATAGTTTGAATAGTATAATGTATTTTTTTTTGAAAATATAGCAGCAAAAACTGGTTTGGAATTATTTCTTTCATTGATTAACTTACCTGCCAGGAACTTATGAATGAAGGACATGCTAAAAAGTTATATGAACGTATATGTACACTTTCAAAACACTCGATTCTCATTTTAATGTTTTCTTAAAATGTAATTTCTTTATTGCATAGTTAGAATTTCAGAAAATTAATTTAAAATTAAGCCTAATCTGATGCATTTATTTTTAACATTTTTAAGATGTTGAGAAAACAAAAAGAAACAGTATCATAGAATTGGGAAATTAATATTAAAGATTATCATGTTTTCTTATTAACTTTTTGTAGAAATGGTAGAACTACTTATTATAAATCAACTAAAAAGAAAATGTTGAACTGTTTAACATAAATGAGCAATCGCGTGTACTGTTTTAAATGCTTGTTAAGCAATTTTGCTGCGAATAATTCTCTCGCTTTACTTGAAATTGATTTCCTTAAAATTTAGAAACAAATTTGAAGGCTTTGAAGAGATTAACACGCATTAGGCAATGAATGTTTTAATCTTATTAGCAGCTATTAAGTATAATAAATTAATAGGATACATTTAAATATACAAATGGGAAATTCTAAATTATTTTCTGATTATTATTCGGTTTCATTAAAATAACCATCTAATTTTTATTTTTTGTACAAATTTTTAGTATTAAATATTCTCAAATCTTTTATTTTTCCTTTTTTAGAGGAAATTATAATAAATAAAATATATAAAATTTGCATTAAAATGATTTTTAATTATTTTAAATTTAAAATGATTTGTCTCCATTTTTAATTAAAATTATCTTAAAAAAAGATACATAAAATAAATAAGATTATTTATGGCCAGTTCTTGGTGTCATTCTAAAATAAACAAAAAAAAGTTGTGTTTGTCAAAATAACAAGGTTTATTTTACCCAGGTTTCAACATGATGGAATGTCTGTAAACGGTTTCATTTTCAAAAGCTGAACATTCATCCTTTGTTATATTATTTCTTATTGTTACTAATATGAGCTCAGCTTTAATTCAATATCAAATAACTTTGCAAGTGTATTATGAAAGAAAGTTGTTGGCTTTATGCGTATATTCAAAACATGATCTCTGAGCATGTCCATGCTGATATAATACGTATCAAATAGAGCATTTTAAGTTGATTTTATGATTCATTCTGAATTTTTCAGAGGAAAAAGGGACAAAACATTCACAGAACGGCTTAAGAAAACATAGAATTAGATGGAGTTATTCAAATAAGATTAACATCATTAAACAGATAATTTACCTAAAATAAGTTAAATATAAAGCTAAGTTGAATATTAAAAAAAATTCTCAATAAATGTTTATTAAAAAATTTATTTATTGAATGCGTGAAGCGAATTTCATTTTAATTCTTATAGAATTAGCTAGACAAAATCAATATTATAATTTTCGGAAGTGTATTTAGCTTGAAATATTCTTTATTTTTTTCATTTATCAAATACAAAATCATCCACTTAAGTTCATTAATTGCCGTTATAAATTATGAAAACGTATTTTAAATACGTAATCAATTTGACAAGTCTTATGGGTTCTTGGTCTTTATATACAAGTCTTTGGATATACGAAATATAATTACTAAGAAATGCACTTAAAATAGAATGCAACATATAATCATTAGCAAAGAATGCATAATGGGCATTTAATAAAATAATCTGAAACAACAACATCAAAAAACGTTTTTTTTTAAACATAGCACAGACCTAAAATGTGTGAAACTGATTTATTCAAGCAACAAAAAGCAAAAAATATTCGCAATGTCTGATAATTTACATATTCTGCTATTCTTTTAATTAGAACAAATAAGCAGATATAAATTTTAAATCTTCTGAGAAGTTTTTAATTAAAAGTTTGACAAAAATTCAAGCTCTAAAAATACTTAAATTCCTTTTTTTAATATTTGTTTTGAAGTTTTTAAATTAACGAGTTATAAATTTATACATATTTTAGATTCAAATAAATATTGTTTATTTTTTAAATATATATTTATATGAACAAATCACCTTTCAACGCGAGGGGAGGGGGGCTTCCTCAGAAATGAGAATGAGAACTTTTTTTTATTGTAATTGGTTTTCACCATTCGGGTGGGTACAGAAATGTTTGGGGATCAACTACCTCCTATCGATGACGGTACGTACTTCCGAAGGGAAGAGTTGTGCCTTAGCTGGTAATGGCCATTAGGACTCATAGTTTCTTCCAATGTTGCAATCGTGAAGGCACTGTCAGTCAGATTTATCCACGTGCCTTCGGGAGGGTTGGAGTAGCCTATTATGCTATAAATAAGTTACGAACAGTATATAAATTAATTAAATAAATGTCTTAATCATTACATAAAATTTCATTAATTTAAATTCCAAAACTTTTTTCTCAAATGAGACCAAAAAGAATATTCAGTTTATTTTAATGTTTTGAAACTCTAAGCATTGTCTTATCTCCTAATTTAGGCTCCGCATATATCGTATTCGGAATTTAATCCTATTGGAGCTCTTTCAAAAAGAATCATTTTCTATCTAACTTTTCCTAACTATATATTACAATGCGCATTTCTCTTTCTTTGCAACTAGAATTGTCCTCGTAAAATTGCAGAATTTTAGTCCTACCAGTGTACTTTCAAATGGAATATAATTCTAAATAATATTGCATAATATTCCAATATATATATTTTTTTACAAGCATAAAATGCATATAAATCTATAGACAAAATAGAAAACTAGGATCTTTATCAAATGAATATAAAATCAGAGTTCATCAATTGGAGAATTTTCTACTTAACTCCTCTAGACTTTCTTAGGAGACGGGATAAAGTTTCATATTATAATAGATAATCTAAAACAGGATTCTAAAAGTTCTATACAATACTCTTTTTTCAGTTTTTTGTTGTGATTCATTTTTTCATAAGATAGCGTTTTAGGAGTAATATAGGAATATACTCTTATCAGTTTTAACAAAAGACGCTTTATCTATTACTTAAGTATATTTAAAAAAATTCTTACATATGTATTCAAATACGATGTTCTAACTTCTGCTTATTTCATATTATTTGAAATATATAATAAACTCTTTCGATCGAATATTGAAAATCAGCTTTCACCGAGAATGTGTTATTTTTGTAAAATTCTGATACATAAGAATGAAATATACGCAGTTTTTTTTTAATACTTATAAATACAATCTATATGGATTCTTGCTTATAAAAAGGAAACATGAATGTGTAGTTACGTGAAAATTTCACCAAAAGTATCTTTCTAAAAGATAAGGTTTTCTATAAAAATGTCTTTACAACATTGTAGCATTAAAATGTAGCCTTATGCATTATTATAAAATATTTGTTTGTTGAATTTATATAAAAAGATAGAAAACTGCTTTACTATAACGATAGAAATAGTTTCAAAAATTTGGAAATTTTTCTGTTTTCCTCATTGAACATTTACTCTTGAACTACTTTCTTAATATTGAAGAAGCTAACTGGACAAGAGTAGCTTATATTGAAAATCTAGTTTCACATTTCTTATAATTTTATATTTTTCATAAATTTTGATTTATGATTAAAAGTTTCTTAGCCCTTAATTGGCGTATTGAATATTCAGGACGGCACTAAAGAGGTATGGTCTACGAGACCGCATTTTCTTCATACTCAAATTAAATTTTCTAATGAAAGTATTAATATTAAAATAAGCCAATATATTCTGAAGATGTTTTCTTCCTATATAAATAGGTATTAGAAATTTTTGAAAATATATTATAATTGAACACATTAATTGCTTTTGAACATACATTTTCTTCTCAAATTACTTGTTACAACAGGTAATGTTCTTGAAAAAACAAATTATTTTGCATTTTTAAGTCATATTTATTTTTCAAGTATACAAAGGTATATAGAAAACATTACAATGGAAAATTCAACAATCATGTGAAAAGTAAAAAAAAAGAAATGACAATGAATAAAATTTATCTTTTTTTTACTGACATTTTTATGCAGAAACTTGTAAACATTCGTAGCATGGTTTTCGAGGACACTTTAAGAATACATGTTAAGTACTAGTATGAAAATACACCTGTAAATTCTGTAGATATTTCTCTTAATATTTTAATAAATTTTAGAAAGTTTTCAAAATATTCATTAGAAAAATTAATTATATTTGAACATACATATCAGAATCAGTCGAATGCGAACTTGCATCGAAAAAATCTTCTTTACAAATATCCTCTTCACAAAAATCAATTTCTGAATCATTTAAAATTCTCTGGAATTCTGCTTCATAACGAGGATCAATAGGTTAAATGATATTTCAAAGACCATGCTTTAGAGCCCTTTTCTAATCATAGTAAAATAATAGAACGCTAAAAATCAGGAGCTTCCTCCTTTAGAATCCTCATTTAAAACTCATTGGAGGATTTTTTGGTCGATATTCATCTAGGCTGCAGCTTGCAGAAAGAAGAAGAACAATGTTCATAATGCTGAAAATAAACTTAACAAATAAAAAAATATTCTAAATACATATATGAAAAAATATTCTAAATACATAAATACATACATACATATATGAAAATACATATTTTCATATATGTATTTAGAATATTTTTTATTTGTTTTAAAATTAAATAGGTAATTTATGCATTTGAATGCCCGTGCAAAACAAATTCCTATGCTCAACTCAACGGGCCTTAAGATGTTGTTACTTTTATGATAGTCTTCCTAACATGTTCCTGAGCAGGAGCATTGGTTTCCATTCCAACAGGAGAGGATAGTCTTTGAAGATGATTGAATTGATAGGAACATGAGAAATCCAAAATTATAAACTCTGAAATTTCCGGTATATGATTTCAAATCATCATCCTGTCTGAATTCTTGGAATGTATTATCTAATGAGTACCACTATAGTTCGCCGTTCTTTTAACTCTTCAACCGGTTGGAACGTAGAAAGTCGCTCCTACGTGTCTCTTGAAAACCGGCTGGAACGTAGGAAGTTGCTTTCCGAAAACTGCCTTAAACCTGGCTGGAACGTAGGAAGTTTCTTTCTTCAAACTGCTTTAAACCCAGCTCCGACGTAGAAAGTCTTCAATGCTTTCCCCCTTAAATGCAATAAACGAGGTGGGCCATCTACTTGTTAAGGTCATTTTGTGGTTTTCGCTGATAGTTAGAATTTGGGTGGTCCCTCTAATTAGGGGAATGAACTCTCGAGAAGGGGAAATAACGTTTTTCGTAAGAATTCGTGATTGCAGGATTGATTGGTGATATGAGCTGTATACTTCATTTCTGATTTGAATATTTCCTTATTTCACCACAAATTTAATAACCAAATGAAAACTATTATATTTATTAAAGGTAGGGAATCCCTCATACTTACATGTCATAATCATGTATAATAGTTAATGATTGTGATTAGTTCGCAAAAACAAGTTTGATTTTTATGTACTTGGTTGATGAAATATTAAAAAAGTACATGTAAACTTTTAATAATACTTTTATTAAAATGCAGTAAAATATAAAAAAAAATCCTTATATAAAGTTTTTTAATTTATTTTCATCCCGATTACTAAGCGAGACAAATATTTATTTACAAATGTAATTTTAATTATTGCTTAAGCTTTGTATAGATTTTGGCCAAGCATTTAATTTGTCATAAAAGGCGAATTTGAAAATTTTTGGATCTAATTATATTTTTTTACTAATTTTCTCCCTCAAATTAGTGAGTTTTTAGTAAAAGCGTTTTTAATTATTTTTATAGACGTTTTTATTGAAAGTATCTTAATAAATGTAGTTACTTTTATTCTTTTTTACTGCTTAATATTATTTTTTAATTCACTATTTAAATACAAGCGTTGTTTTTTGCTTTTGGCAAATCATATTTGTCTTTTTTTGGGAGGGGAAAGAGGCTCAGGTAGAAAAAACCCCCGCTTTTTTTATAAATATAACAAAAATATTTTTTAGAAATTATATCTTTAAAATATATAATTATATTATAAATATATATTTAAAATCTCTATAAAAAATCAAAGCACATTCAAATGGGAGGAAGTTTTGTGTCTTGTGACGGGCTGCGAAAAGCGTAAATGATAAAAATTACTTAGTAATAATAAGGACTATTAAAAGAAAGTTTAGCATATGAAAGAAAGAAAATATATTTAATAAATGGAAAACATTTATTTATATTCAACAA
>JAPMOR010074520.1:28236-41681 GCA_026543865.1 Argiope aurantia
GGAAAACATTTATTTATATTCAACAAAATTCGATGATGAGTATGATAATGCTTTAAAGAATAGAATTAATAAATGTATCTGTGCAATTATAATTATTACTTTGCACTAAAACAGTATTAGCTATTTAATGAGATTAAATAAATGCATTAAAGGCTGATACGATTTCTAACTGTTTGAACGTATCACAAGGCTGTGGTTTCAAAACTGCTTTTATCTATGGATCCCGGTTCCTTTCAATTGTTAGTATTCGGTAAGAAAGTCTATGTGTTTCTCTATGTGAAAGTAGATTTTCGGCTTGTCAGCATTGTTAATAGAAGTTTTACGATCAAATCAAACAGTAAAATGTCGGTAGGTTTAGAGCTTAAAGTTGCCTAAGTTACGTTACAAAGATAAGCGTTACATCTGGTGACAATAGCCTATTCAAGAAAAATTAGTGTCTCAAAATGGGTTATATAGAACATGCGCTAGACAGATTGTACAATAGAAGTACTTTTAATATGAATATTGCATTGAGAGGGAGGATATTTTCCCTTGCTAGGCATTCAGCAAGACACAAATGAATTCTTGAAAGACGTTCTGAGTAGTTCTTTTAATCTTTTCCATTCTTGAAATTTATGAGTCTTGGATTCAAAAGATTAATTCATCACTCCTGAAAGCGCTGTTCTTTTTATAAAATTAACGTGGGAATTACTGAAAAAAGTTTTTAAGCTTAGTTCTTTAAAAAGTTTTAGATTTTATGTCAAACAAAGTGTGTGCTCTTCTATTTTTGATTTTCATATCTATTAAATTAAAGTGTTTTTTTTTCATGTAGCATTTAAAGACGTACTTCTTAATATATTTAATAATAATTCATGACTAAAAAGTAAAATAAAAAATTCAATTTCTCTGTTCACTAATATAATGCAAGTGGGTTTTCTTACTAAATTTGTTTATATTCTGGTTGAAATTCGGCTATTGATCAGATACTACTGAAGATTGTTTCCAATAGAAAAATTGCTTCCTTTATGAAATTTATTTCTAATGCACCTCCTAAGGCCAATCCTAATAGCAATTTTCAAAAATGAGCTAAACATTTTTCACCAATGCTTGATTCTGCACTTGAACTTTATCTAAAGGATAACAAAATTTTTAACAAAAGCATACCACTGAAACATACTCAATATTAAATAATAAGTTGGATCATATCTTGATATCAACAATGGAAAAAAAAATTAGGTTGAAATGATAGAAGCAACAATGAAGACAATTTAATTTCACTTCCATCAGGAAATATATTGATGTAAAATATACTTAAATTCGATAAATTAATATACAAATGTCAAATTAATTAACTTTCATTCGAATTACCACGAGAAAATTATAATTAAAATTTTTATTATGATTTAAAAATTAATAATTTATGAAAATATTACCTTTTGGATTTTTCGAAAACTATTTGTGAATATTATTTTTGCTTTGATAAAAAGTAATTACAGATGATTAGAAGATTTTAATATCATGAGACCCCGATGAATTATCTGTGACTAGACCACCAATAACTTGCTGCTTTACCCCACCAACATGATTCTAATACCCAGTCTTTGCCAATTAATTCTATGACATAAAAATTCAAGCTTCTCTCTATTTTTCTTATATATATAAAATAACTTATATATATATTAATTCTGATTTAGCACAATCTTCTTAATATGTAATGTCATTGTTAAGCCACTTTTCTTCCGTCCAATTTTTGTGACCGGAGGATAAGAAAGATCCTTTAATATTATATCCTTATATATCCTTCATTAATATATATAATTTGTTTTATTTTAATTAATGTGCCAAAATTTGTAGAAAGTATTTTTATTGTTGCAATGAAATAAAAACCTTATTTTTACTCACGAGTTTTAAACGTTGTTGAAGTTATGATTACGTACTCTAGATTGCTTTTCTTTCATTTTATTGTGCATCTATTTTTTGAAATTCACATGCAGTGAAATACCTTGTAAATATTGCCAATGAAATTCGTTTGAATTGTTCAGACATGAAGAGTTCATGACAGTTTGAAAGGGGTAATTCTTAATTGTTGGATATATGCAGCTAGATAATTTACGAATTTTCTAGATAATTTACGAATTTTCACAAAAAATCATGATGTTCTAACTTAATAAAATGGGTATAATTGAAATTTTGATTTCATTGATGGAGTTAGATGAAGGAAAGATTATTTGCAATATGTGTCGACAGAGAAATGCATGGATTTGTGAAAATATTTCTGCACTGACTATGAGTCACTTTTACCAAGATTTGTGAGAAGATTAGGAATGATATAAGAAATTGTCATTTAAAATATTCACTTATAAAAAAATATGAATGAAATGATTATTTTTATCAGATATAAGCCTCGTGAGTAAATGGATACATTAATATGTTTTCTTATTTTAGTATTAAAATTAATTTTAAAAATTTATTATTTCAACTTATTATTTTTATTATTTCAAAATAAAATAATAAGTCAAAAATAGTCAAATTAATAATATTTTCATCAACATATTATCAAAAAAATATTCACCTACTATATATTGGCAAAATATTGTTTCATTATTTTCAGAACTTAAAAAAATGTAATGAAAAACAAAAATCTGAAAACAAACACATTTTTATAATGACACATTTTTATTTAAAAATTTTCAATAACAGATTATATTTTCCGAAATGAATGTAGTAATTTTTATTTATTAATAATAAATTTTTTATAGTTTTTTTTAAATCAGAGAACTATATATTTACTCATTGTATATCATGCTATTTTCATTTCGAATAACAAATATGAGAGTAAAATGCTTACAACTAAAAATTAGAAAAAACTGAAGTAAAATTCACTGAATGTCAGTAAAAAGAATGTATTATATCCGTAATGCAATTTGATGCATGAGAATTCCTTCAAATAATTTATTAAAAATTTTTTTCTATTACTTAAAAAAATTTATAAAATCATATTGCGGATTTTTTTTTAAATTTATTTTTGAGCAAATTCTATTTTCTGCAAACATTGCAGATTGAAAGAGAAGTTCTCGGAGCGAAAACCAAATTCTGAGTTGAAAAACCGCATGATAATTGCCCTGCGTTGACAAATTTATTACTTGATTGATCGATTAGTACTATTCAAAATCCCCGGTGTTTAGGGGGACGTGATAGTCGAGACGCGGAAAAGTTTACCCCATGTTGCTAATGGTCAGAGGAAAGCAAAAACCTACCAAGCCGCTTTACGAACGTTCTGCCAATTTCTTTTCAAGTAAATTGTGTTCAACCTTTATTTTGACTGCGGCCGTCATAAGAGCATTCTTAAGCTGGACAGCCGGCGCTCGATGGGTTAAATCCAAGAAACCGCCAACAATCTGTAAAAAAATAATTGATTCATTAGATTCGTAATTAAATTTCATTATTTGTTCAATTAAGTACCGAAATAAACTTCTTATATTTCAATTTATCTGACTTTAATAAACAATTAAATCTATTAAGATCTGATCCAGAAGAACATTATCAATCATTAAAATTTAAATAAAATAAAAAATGAATCATTTGCTTTCTTATTAGAACTTACGTGATTATACTCATTTTCTTAAGAATTAATCTTGTCTTAAAAGACAATTCATCTATATGACAATAAAGATAAAAGCGTTTTATAAAATGTATTTAGTAAGAGGGTATAATTGATTAATTAGTATAATTATTTGATGTGATATTTTAATTATCTCAAAACGCCTATAACATCTAAATGTCTTGATCATTTTAATTGATGCCTACTATTCTAATTAGAACGATGTTAAATTATACTTGTTTATTCAATTAAAGATATAAAAAAATGACTTTCCACAATTTTTTTGTTTTCACGAACGACTTTTGTTGTAAATTGAGTCAGAATTAAATACTCTTTTGACAATTAAAGCTCTATAGCACTCAGATTTAGTAAAGTCGTTTGTTGTTCGAAAAAATAAACAAGCGAATTTAAAGTAAATACGTTTTTCAGTTAGTTTTGTAAATCATTTGCTGATATTAAAATAAAAATGTTCCAGAAAATTAAATTGTATGCATCGAAACTGTCTTTAATTATTAATGATTCTTATATTTTCTTGCAAACCAAATGTTGTAACGAGTTTCTTAAGCAGAATTTCCCGTATTCTCTTTCACAGAAAAAAACGTAAATAGCAAACAGAAAGTAAATTGTTTAGTATGAAAAAAAAAAGTTAAAAATTGAACTTTTTTTCCCTCTTCTTACATTTTTTAGAAAAAAAAATATATAATTTATTCTTTAGATTAATCAAACGCTTAAAACATGGTCCAATTACTAATCACGTATCAGTAATAAGCCCATTCGATTACTTCAAAAAAAAATCTTTCGAAACTGAAGAAAGGTATCATCAAAATATTTTTTTATTCATACATCTTCCTGAATTAATCCAGCGTGCTATCCAGACGGTTACATTATTCTATTAAGAAAGCCATATAATGTAGTGAATTATCTAAGAGTTGATGTGTAACTCATTCAATTATTTTTAGGTAATGGGCTGAGTCTGTCAAACAATTGTCTTTATTAATTTATATCCATCCGTTGGAACTGCCGGAAACTTTTGTCTCCTATCTTTAATGTTTAAGATTGTGTGCAAAATAATTCAATTCATTATTGTTTATACCGAATTCCTGAAGCTTGAGGGAAAAACAATTAACTTATTACCGAAACGACCTATTAATGAACAAAACGAAAGAG
This sequence comes from Argiope aurantia, assembly GCA_026543865.1. Taxonomy (NCBI): domain Eukaryota; kingdom Metazoa; phylum Arthropoda; class Arachnida; order Araneae; family Araneidae; genus Argiope; species Argiope aurantia. Next base: position 32,984 of record JAPMOR010074520.1, read on the forward strand.
GAAAAAAGACTGTCAAGTTTGTAAAGGTGAATTGATTTCATTGATTATATACGAAATAAATCTTTCCTGTATCTGAAGATTAAAATATTCGCTATTTATTGTATTAAGTTATTATTCTGTTTCCTTGTTATGTTAAATTGCGGCTCATAAAATAAATTAGAATCAAATTGAATAATTATGTCATTTTTCAATTTTCAAATGGACTTCATAAAATTATTATAAAAACGTATAAAGTATTTATAAACCTTTAAATAACATCATAGAAAGATAAATATTATGTGTGCGAGGAAAATTATGATTAGAAAGATAAGATATATTGAAATAAAAAGTGAGAACAAAAGTTAAATTAAATCAAAGAAGCTTCATTAATGTAATTATAAAAAAAAAGTGAAACAAATTCCGTATACAATATGAGAGGCAGAAGCAGAGAAAGAGAGAACGAACCATCAGAGGGAAGTAAATGTTGTAAAATACTCTAAACTTTATAATTTAAAAAAAAAAGAATTTGTGGATACAACACTATAATTTTCCGGAAAAAAAATAATAGCAAGTTCATCTGAAAATCTAATGTTTCAATGAAGTGGAAATTGAGTAATTAGGAAATTATTTTAGAAAAGCGTTGTTAGAAGTTATACATGTATGTGTAAATTAAAGAGGTAAAAATGTATGCTACTATGCTCTCCCAGAACGGTTGAAATATCGCAATGGCATTTAGTACAATGCTGGATATTCAGAAATGGATATTAACGCTGATGAAATCATTTATATCTTGAATTAGTGTTTATATTTACTAATGAGAAGCGAATAATTCAGAATTTTTGGCATAAATCCACATATATTCACAGGTTAAACTATAATATTTTGATAAATATTTCTTGAATTGAATGTAATTTTAAGTTCCATTTCTTGTTTTTAAGCAATATTTTTAATTTGCCAAATTTTTATTCTGCCGTGTTTTCATTCAAGTATTTTATTACCAATTTATGTGTATCATCTTTTGGTACAAGGACTCGTTAGTTATTGAATTGAAGAAATGCAATGTACTAAATTTGGTAGGAGTTTTAATATACTTCAATAATTTGTGATAAATTTTCCCAAAACGTAACAGCTTTGAAACGAATTTCAAAATATTCAGTGCATGTAACTATTGGAAAAATTTGCCGCTAGTCATTATATTACTTGTGATCTCTTATTCTTTCAAAATTTAAAATCATTTTATTTAAATGTTTTTATGTATTCGATTCTACGTACTATCGGAAGTGTTTCAAAATGTTACTAATTTAAAATTCTCTTAAATCCTATTAAGAAATTAAAAGTTTAAAGACTCAGTTATTTCAAAAAAATAAAATGTGTTTTTCTTTTTAAAAAATTATCTTTTTATCAATTATTTTTGTTCTAGGCCAAATTCTGCAGAATTAGAATATAATAAGAATATGATAGAATTTTAAGTCAGCGAATTTTTTAAAAACATTGAAAATTTCCGATGTTATATATTGTAAAACGAAAATAAGAAAATATTTGGGTTTTTTAATTTATCAATGAAAAAAATCTTATCATTTTTGCATAAGTAATACATTTTAAGGATAAGATAAACCATTGAAATTGTGTTTATCTAATATCTTGAAAATAAATTTTTAGTCAAAAATTTAAAATAAGCATTTTAAGCCACATAATTGCACATTTTTTTTAAATTTATATTTAACATTTTTTTTTAATCTTTCTTTCTAAAAAAATGTGAAAAATCATTTCATTGAAATGATTCAGATTTATTGAGATTCCAAAATCAGTTGCATACAGTTGATTTTGAAATAATCAATATATAATATATTAGATAAGGCTTGATACACAACCACGTTATTTTTTCTAATTATTTCGTATCTGAATCGATGTTTGTTTCAATTTCGTCCTTTAGATGCATAAATAAAGAGGCACATTCACACACGCAAAAATGGATTTTCTTTGATATTTGAAAAGCATATAACGCTCTAAACAAGCTTCTTTTAGTAAAGAAATCCCCATTTTCTCTATTATCCAAATCAAATATAGTCATCCCAATATATAATTCCTATATTTGAAATCTAGTTCTTATGAACGGTCTCAACTATAACTATTAGATAACAATTACTTTTATGTCAAGGAAAACAGTAGAAGACTGAAATATATAGGAGACAGATTGGTCAATACACCTCAAGGTTCTCTACACAACCTGTAACACATAGATAAATGGTGTATCTAAGAAAATAAAACGATCCTTTGCCCGCTGTGAACAATCTCCTATATTTAGAGAGACTAACAGAGCGATTCTCTAGACAGCGAATTCAGATTAAGGCCAATCAGCTCGGAGATGCTTCAACTGTGTCAATATCAAGGCTCACCAATCACAAAATGACGCTTAGCTTATGCTGACATTGATTGGCTAAGCAAAATTTGAACAATAACTTATGTCAATAAAAGATGCGAAGGCTTGTTAGGTAGGAACCGAGATAGTTTAGTACGGGAAGAAATATTTCTAGGAAAATGAAATATATCTTGGTACATTTCTTTGTTTTTGAAGAAAGAAATACGATTGGAAAAAAGTAAATCTCAAAATATAATTCCGAAGAATACCAAATAGTTCAGAATAATAAACAAAAATTGAATAAATAAAATATAAAATCCAAAAATAAATGATACTGTATAAATAAGATATAAAAATAATACATGAATAAGTGATATTGTATAATACAAAAATAAATGATACTGTATAAATAAGATATAAAAATAATACATGAATAAGTGATATTGTATAATACAAAAATAAATGATAATGTATAAATAAGATATAAAATTAATACATGAATAAGTGGTATTGTATAAAATAAATCAAAATATTAGAAAATATTCTCAATTTAATCCAAAATAAAATCAGATTATAGATACCGCGATTTTCTAATTTTGTTTCTGGCTGTATATTTTGTTTCGATTTTAACCGGTTTTCTAGGCGTCAGTTTAGAGTAATTTTAAAGATTTATTCCTCTACAATAACACAGTATGAAAGTATTTGTATGACGTATATGATGTTTAATTATTGTTCATATCATGGTAAAACCTTTTTATTGCAGTTGTAGCTATTTTAATCATTTATTTTCTACTGTAGTATTCTATTTGTTTTTTGTTGTCTTATATGAAAGAGTTATGTTGATTTTAAATATTCATGTAATAATTTATATCAATTTGTACATATATATATATATGCATTTAAATATAAATGCATATGTGAGTGCGTGTAGCTGCCCGTATATAAATTAAGACAGTCAAAATGCATGATAATATTTTATTTTGCTGTGCAAAAAAATATGTGACAATACTAGGCAAATTGAACTTTGTCATTTTTTTTTCTAAATATCCTCTTGGCAGAATACGTCCTGCCACACATTTGATTGAAGATAAAACCCTCTGTCCTCTTCATGATCGGATTTCATTTTTCAGAAGTGAGTGGCATGGCCAAGACACTGGAAAATTATTAAATCAAAAGGTTGAATAGAACTTACAAGAGGAAAGGAATGGAACGAAATTTGTAAGTACAAAAATAATAGAATACTAAATTCTGAAGAACAAAAGTAATCATACCTTAGCTATTTCCAAGTTGCTCATAATAAAATTATACTTGATATATTATAACAAATATTTCTCAGAAATCATATGATTAATCTATTAAAGGTTTTCTTATTTTTAGTCGGAATGTTTTAGACAAAAAAGAAAGTGACAAATTTTAACAAGAAGTAGGAAAACGTTTCATAAATGGAATTTTAAGATTTAAGTTTTATTTGTTTTTAAATTAATATTTAAAAAGAATTTTTCCCAGTAATAATTCATTTGATAACAGTATAGCTTTAAAAGGTGCATTTCAAAATTTTCTTTTAAACATAACTAGACAAGGAGTTTTAGCTTTGTATGTTGAATAAAAATTTTTTCTAGTCTACTGATATTTTAGGACTGAAAATATTGCATATACACAAAATTAATTTTAATTTTAGCAAATTAGAGAAAGTTTCGATGACATCAGGTTTTGTTTTAATTTATTTGATGAAAGATTTATGACACATTTTTCTTGTATCAGAATTTTTTTATATAAAATATAAAGATTATTCAATTAAATGTTGTTTATTTTGTTCAATAACACTGTATCATCTTACTTCCATGGCAAAAATCTGAAAACAGTTTGAATTATCATTATTCAAAATGAGCCTTAAGCTACAAAAATATGAGAAAGTCATCCGATTACTCCACTTTACAGGAAAGTTAATGAAAACGTATTGCATTCCTCTTTTATTAATAAGGCATTAAATCTTAAAAATCAACAAACAATGCTGTTAGAAAAAAGTTAATCATTTTTATAGGGTTTTAGCAGTAAGCATGCTTATAACATCATTTTTGCTACTGCATCATCCTTAAAATGATTCGACCAGATTTATGTATGAAATAGAATTAAGCATTTTTTTTTCTCTATTTGCTTATATTGGTAATTGCTATATAGTTATATGTAAGATTTTAAAATTCTGTGTGCAAATTTTAAGAGATGCATTGATTCTTTTATAGTGGTTCTGTTCACGTAAAGTGCCCATATTCAATATCTATATTATTCCTATGGTTTCGTCAGCTAGTTCCCAAGCCAATGTTCTTTTGACAATTTACAGGAAGTTGTTTGGAGGATAAAGTTTCATTTTTCTTTTTGAGCTCCAATGCTAATAACTATCATAGTTCAAAAAGGAATATAAAGAGTGCCCCAAAAATGGTTCAAGCGTACATTGTAAATAAAATTGCTGACTTTCGTCAAATAAAATACATAAATGCCTGAGAACACTTTCGTTTCTGTAAAGATAATAATAATAATAAACAATAATTAAATTTTTGCGTGGCTCTCATACCAAAATGTTTTTTCATATAGAAATTTTTTCACAGATTCGTATATAAGCACATACAGTTTCATATACATTTCCGTAAAATTTGCTGATATATAATATGTGTAAATTTATTAGATTTTAATATGTATATTTTAAGTATGTATATTATGTATTATGTATTTATTAGAAGCATAAATCCATCCTCACTATTTGAAGGGAAAAAAAAGCTGTTAAATTTTTTGGGCCTCCTGTACATCTATAACAAGGACTACATAAAAATTTAATAAGAAATAACTTACATTTGGATCATGAAAATGTATGTAACTCATTAATAACACCAAAAAATAAAGTTTTATCTTATAGAAATCCCTTACTATGTCTCTACGCTTGGAAATAACATAATTTAATTTTATTACTTGCTCTTGGACTCGGTATTGGTAGGAGGATGATATGGTATTGGAAAGACAGCGCTGTTAAATCTTTGTTTGTATTAGATTCAAACTACTGATGAATTATTGGAATTTAGTTTTCTTTTATGGCATTTATCTCACTTAGAGTTCTGTTTCCTTGAGTTTATCTACGTCGATTGAAATATTGGAATTCTGCTTCATAGGGTTTATCTCATGCGAAGCCCTTTCAAATTATATTTATCTTTCATGTACGATTACTGACCAAACTTTTGTCAAACGTGATTGTCATTGTATTATTTTTCCCTTATATGAAATATATTCTTTCTAAAATTTCTACTTTCCTCTAAAAGGAAATCAAAATAAAACTTACAAAATAATTGCATTAAATATTGTAAAAATACAAAGTATTTGTCTATATAACATTTTCCTTATGGTTATAATTCATAATATGAGAAAAATGTATTTTTTATTCATAAAATAATTTTTAAGGTTGTTTCTTGATAATTGTTAAATAATGTAACTAGTGTTATGAGAGATGATTTTATTTGCAATATAAATGCCCTTAATTCTCAATATATTTAAATGCCCTTTTCAGTAAACAACAACTAATTCATGGCTTTCATGCTTCACAGTCCTGCATATTATAAATATAAACTGTTCCAATAATTTTATTTTGAAAATGCAACAATGCAAATCATAATTAAAATAGTTAATAATTAAAAATACTTCAAAATAAATCTTTATTATCCAAAAATTTCAATTCAAATATCCTTTATTTTTTTCCCTGTTTCGTTGATGCACCTTTTTTTTATGCCTACTTTAAAGCCATTTGATTTGATTTGATGATTAACCAATAAGATGATCTGGGGATTCAGATTAGAAATTCTTAATTCATAATTCAGTCAGTTTTGATTGCAGAAGGATGTATTATATGCATAAAATATAAGCGTTTCAAGAATACCTCGCTAAATTTAATAAAATGGAAGGGCACTATAATAATGAAAGCTTCATCATTTTGTCCCCTGTATATTTATTGAGTGAAATTCCTACAGCATAATTGTTTACGTCATTTTACGTGTTTGTTAAATTGAATTTATATACCTCTTCAAATTGTTTAGTACTTATTAATTGGGCTACGATTAAAGGGGACAATCTATATTATTGCTTCTTCAAACTCATTTCTCCGATTTCACTTTTAAAATAGATTTCAAAGATTTTGATTCAATCACATTTACATCTCTTCCAGCTGTAATTTAGAACAACATTCGGTAATCAGTATTTCGTCTTTTGAACATGAATATAATTCGCAGGACTAATTCGTTTTCAAAGTATTTTTTATAATCGTCATTTAAGACAGTTAACAATAAAATAGGCGTATACAACATTTTTCTTCAGTCTCAAAGGGATGTATTATTGAGAAAATTGCTGATATTTTACGATAACGCCAATGTGTGATTTTCAAAATCATCAGATTTAGGCACCTTCTTGAATATAAAAGAAGTGAGCAGTTAAAGAAAGGCGCAGGAGTTTTTGTAAACCTGTGATCCCTTAATATCTTATTTCTTTAAAAAGTGTATTGGGAAAAGCAAAAATAATTGACTGGTATAAAAATGGATATTTCCTGTTTAACATCTAAATTCAAAAGTTTATAATTTTCATTTTTAATTTACCTTAAAATTCCTATTATTCGTGTATATCTTACATCATCATTTTATAGTAATTCTTAAAAAAACCTCATTTTTTTTATTTGAACATTTTAGTCATCCATTTTCAAATTGTGTAAAATCAAATGAAAAAAATGTTATTTTTTGTGAAATCAAATGAGAAATTAATCCTTAGGAGTATAAAATTCGAGTAAAAATGAAGAGACGATTTAAAATTTTAACCACACATTTATTGTCTATAACATGGAAGATTATGCCTTATCTGAGTGTAGCATCATTAATCAAGACGCAAGGGAACTATATACAGTACTGATACATATTTCTAGCAAGTTTTATAAGCAATTGTCAAAATGCAACCCATTCCTCTGGAGCATAAGCCTTAATTTTTCCCTGAAAGAAGATTCCTTCAAAGGATGTAGATCATGTGAATTCATAGCGAAACCGAAAAAGATACGTGGAGAAATCGGGTTAAAAGGAATATTTAACCCGGTGTTAGTACAAATTATATCAGGGTATGAAAGATTTCCCGATTACTTCTACGGATTCGGAAGATACGCAAAAACATTAGTATACGTGGGGAAATAGGTTCGGTTTAGAACTATATAAACTCGATGAAATTAGAGGAAAATGCATTATGGATGGTGATAATTTTAACAATATATTATTATACCCATTAAAAAAATGTTAAAAAATAATGGTCAAGATTTCTAGACTTTTATCAACAAGTTGAAGATTATTTTAATTTTTGTTAACCACAATAATCCATGTTTATATCACTTAGCTCTGTGGTAAAGCAGTGACTGGCTATAATTGATCTATAATTGATTATATTAATTCTAAAATGCATATAATTCTAATTAAATCTTGCTAAAACTATTATTAAAGAACTTTAAATTTCAAATGATTAACGATGATAATCAATTTAATTGAAACATTAATTTCATTAGAATATAACCAAGTTGCGATTTTTTTTAAAAATTGATAATTTATTATGATGCATAAACTGACAGAAAATACTATTATTAATGATCGAAAATATTTAGATTTGGAATTTTTTTTATCATCACTATTTCTTTTATTGCAATTTATATTTTAAAATTTATTTTAGTTTTCATTTAGCGAAAATTCAATAAGCTAGATTTCGAATACAAATTTAAATATTTGCATGTCATGTCTAATGTAATATCTTTGATTAAAATTAAATTAATAATCAAAAATTGAAAAGGATACGTCTTAAATACAGATATTTCAGTTTTTGATTGATATTTAATATAATTCAAAGAATCAGTTTAAATATGTATTCTGATAAGTCTTCAGAGCCATCTACATCTTCTGGAAGATAATTGCGTTTTTTGGTAGCAAAAACTAATAGACTAATCTGTCCTTAATTTGAACTGTTTTACTACAGGCATTTCTGTAAAACACAGCATAACCTATGTGCAGAATGCAATAATTTGAAATGCAGCATTGCTTGTATATATGCCAAAATAAAGAGACCGAAATTTCAAAACTTCTCAAATTCGTAATTCATATTTATACTTATAAATTTATTAACAACTAACTGATAAAAGCTGCGCTTTATACAACAAAATCATAAGTGCTCACTAGTAGTTGCATAAAGAATAAAGGGATATGCGTCCACAATAATTAGAAAAATTAGCAAAATATTCAATAGAAATATTAGAAATTATATATATATATATATATATATATATATATATATATATATATATATATATAT
>JAPMOR010074532.1:0-36279 GCA_026543865.1 Argiope aurantia
ATCAAAACAAAGCTTCCAGCCAACAATATTTTTAGTTAAATCTTAAAAATTCTAGTAGTTTTCTCATCATGCTATGGTTGCTATTTATGTATATAAGAATATTGATTGTATCTTTCTTAAATTAATATTGAAAATCTAGTCTAGATTAAATAAGGCTTACTATTAAATTTGTTTTATTTTTGATTGAAATTTAATCAGAATGAGTGCTTTAAACATGCTAAATTTTTGTTTTACTTGGGGATTTTTTTTATTATAGTCGGAATTTCATTCGAAGGAAAAAACTTTCTGTGGAATATAACGACAATTGATGTATTATTAATACACTAGACGATACTGTTGAGAACATTGAAAGAATTTTTTTTTCATATATTAAAATTTTTTAAATGCAGAATTCAATAAGATTAATCAATTTTTTCACCCAGGCACTGTAGTAGCATTTGCTATAAACCTGTAATAGGCCTTGTGTGCATGTGTTTGAGTCTGTTCTTTCCCTCTTTTTTTTTAGCTTAATTATTAATGGCTGTAATGAATAAATTTGTTTTGCTTAAATTGTTACAGTAACATATTATACTATATAGTGATAGAATGCAAAGAACGTCAATCTCACAGATGAATAATATGTCTTTATATTCTTTTAGGGCTGCAAAAAAATCTTGTGGAAATTAACTGCTTCAATTTCAAATATGCAATTTCATTAGCTGAAAATTGATTTTCCTATCTGAATTACTGCATGCATAAAATTAATTCATATGCAAAGAAAAATTAAAACTGATTTTCCACTAATCTAAATTCATCATTGAAAAGATAAGAATTATATACAAAGTTGCTTTCTTGAAAAGGATCAATTTTTTTCTACTCTTAAGGTCTTAATATAAACAGTTATAGATAGATGTAGATATAAAGATAGATGTATTTTTTCTTTTAAGGACAAGTATTTTTTCCTTAACTCCTAATTATGGCCTGGATTACATCTCGCAGTGCCAGCAAAAAGGTTTCCATCCACATCCTAATGAACCAGCGATTTATGAAGTAAGAGGAGAAAAAGAACTTTTTTTTATATTTATTCATTTCCATTTTAAGAGTAATGAGCTATTTCATATAATTATACGATTTAAATAAAATGCTCCTTTGACTTTCCTGTATTATTTATATAATCATTCAAGAATTGATATATATATATATATATATTTACTTTTTTCTTTATAATGAAAATTAATTTTAATATTTATTTAATGTTTTTATTACTTTTGAAGAAATGTCTGTAAAATATGACTGCAGGTATCATTGTTAAAGGATTGATTGTTATAAAACAAAGGAAGTGTTTTTTTCTCTTTTACTCAAATTTTTTCAGTTAGTGGAATAGTAAATTAATTGCTTTGTTGTTAGAATCGGTACTCGTTTAGTTCATATAGCTTGTAAAAAGGCATGTCCATGTACTTTTTTTTGCATATGTTGTTTCTCACTTAATAATAGAAATAATAAATACTTAAGAAATTTTTTAATGGTTATGAAATTTAATAAGAAATCACTTAAACAAAGAATATGTTAGCAAAAATAATATTGTGAGAAATATTTGCTTCAGTTGTTATCTTTTTATTTAAAATGATTAGCATATTTTTATTTTTTTGTAATGATATAGTTAAAAATATAAAATGGAAGTTTTGAACACAAATAGAGTTCAACAATTATTAGACAGATTAACTCTGTTATTTTTATAATTCAATCAAATACTATTGCAGAAGTTCCAAAATTATTCTTTGTTTCCATGATTTTTATTTATTTTTCCCCACTTTCATTTCTTCCTAATAATTATATTTAATAGTTTCAATTTTAGTTCAAAAATATGTTTTGGAAATAACTAAACATGAATATTTAAAAAGAATTTAAAAACCAGTATGAAGGGACTCTTCCACATTCCCTTTGTTTTTTTAAAGAAAAAAAACAAGAGTTTTTTAAATTTTCTGTTAATGTTCATATCTGAATTGAAAGTACTAACATTTTTCTATTCCATAAATCTTATTTTTATTATTAAGATTAGAAATTAATACCTTATTATGATTTGATGATATAAGAGTTGATTCCTCATATTTCTATTAACATTGATCAAAGGTGAATTTTGTTTCATTCATTTATCTTTGCTATTTTGGTTTCAAACTTGTTAAATAGTTTTCAAATCATATTTTACTGAAAATATTGTTATATGTGGCTTAATACATTAATCATTATTCATATATATATGTCCTTTTATAAATGTTTAAACACTGATAAATGAATTATACTACTGTGTCAATATGCCTACAGGTTTTGAATTTATTCGACATAAATTATAATTGAATTGTTGAATTTGCTTTTTAAAAATTCTCCAAACAAATGAATTTAAAAAACCAATTTTTTTAAATTTTATAATATCACCAAAGCAATACGTTTATTTGTAAATTTCTTTAAAACTATATTTATATATATATATAATATGTTTAAGAGCTTTGTATTATCAAACTAGGATAATAAGTTTTTTGACGGCTAAATTAGAAGATTTATGGTAATTTAATTTTTATTTTCTCTATGAAATTTTCAAAGAAGGAATTTAAGAGCTCTATGAAAAGTAACAAAATTTAATTTAACTTCATATAAAAATTTCATTCTTTCATGTGCTTTAAAATAATTCATTAATCACAACTGAATCTGATCAAATCAAAATAATCAGCTTCTTTAAGATGTGAAAAAATCCTGCACTTCATTTTTTATAATTTTTTTTCTCTTTTAGGAAAGTGTTCATGTGAAACTGGATAATCATGTAGCTGTAAATGTTATTGATCTCAGAAAGTGAAATATTCTATATACATATATATTTTAAGATTTATCACTAGTATATTATCTTTGAAATAGTACTAAATCATAAATTTCCAGCACAACTGCTCAGGAATTATATGAAACATTATTGAACAAGAATTCTCCAGGTAATACTGTAGAATAGGAATAGGTATGCAAAATGTTCTTCTAATCCATGGATCAAAAATTGACTCAGATCAATATATTTATTCAAAAAGTTAAAACTATGTTGATTGATTCATCCTTAAGAATTATTTTTAAAAAGCTTATTTGCATATATTAAATCTAGTGTTTGTGCTTCATGCAAACACATTTTTGCCATTCATTTATTTAAATGCATTGATTTGACTTATTGACTAACAAAATGTGTCGAAAAATGTGAATAAAATACATAAATGTGTTTGGGTTCAGTTTATCATGTGATGTGACTTGATTGTTGTTGATTTGTGTTTTATGAGCATGCATTTCATATGGGTTGTGAAAAAGTTTGATAGAGGCAATTTTCATATTTTATTAAATATTTAAGTGTTCTGTGAAAAAGCATGTCGCAAGTGGAAAATCTGTAGAATTTTAAAGGGTTTTGTCATAGAATTGTATTTCAGTTCCTAACTAGAGAATTGAATCAAGTACAAATATTGTACACTTTGTGTTGCTGTAGTAAAACAAATTTTTTAAATAGTGTAATTATGTATGTTTGAAATTAAATATATGTGTTATTTTGTCAGTAATTCAAAAAAAATCATATTAAATATCATTTTGACATTACATGTTGATATAGGGTTGTTAAAGGTGTCATATAATCATAAATTTCAATTTTGGTTTTGAAAGTCCTAAACAAGTAACAAATTACTATCAAAGAGTACAAATGTCTTTTCTTTCAAACAAAGAAATTCTTAGGATTCAGCTCTGAGCAATTTGGATAATAAATATAAATTCAAATGCCATTTTTTTCCTTAAATTAAATTGAAACAAGTGTGTTTATTTTATTTGTGAAGTTTTTCTAATGTTTACTGGAAAATTAATGATAAGACTAAATGCTTATATTTTCATGAAACTATGAAATGTAAAATGTTCCAAGTAACAAATTTCTGCACTTAAATTAATAAATGACTGCTCTGTGTTCATATTCATAATTATACAGAGAAATAAATTAATAACATTTGGGAGTTTATACATTGTATTTAAGAATCAAGGCATTTTTTTTTCATTAAGACCTATTAGCAAATGTTGTTTATTAAACAAATTTTGATATTCAATTTGTGAACAGAATTTTTTTCACTGGTTAAAAATTAAGTGCTTTTAATAATTTTTATAGATTAAAGTTTCTCTTTCTTTTTTAAAATGATAGATTTTAAGTTGAAAATGGTATTTAAATTGAAGTCTCAATTTCTTGGGAGGTAGAGAGGGAATCTTTATTATTATTTAAAACAAAGAACATGGGCACTCTGTTCTTATCATTTAATTTTTGAATATTTTTAAACAATTAATTATTTATTTACAATTTCAATATATTTTTTTATTCTTTAAAATCTTATAGACCTAAGAATTTTTAAATGAATTTAGTTAGGACCATTGCTTTAGAAGTAGATTTTCAATACAGGGTATTTAAAATAGGAAATGCTAAAATGCTGTGTTAACAATTATTGATATTTATTTTTGATTGTCTGAATAATAATAAAATTATATTATCTAGAAAGAACTAAGAATTTTTTTGTAGTGTATGAATAACATATTTTAATTATCTATATGTAAGAAACATTATTTTTTAGAAAAGATGAATTAAAAAGTTATGGTAAATATTTAATTACTTTATTTGTATATATTATATATATTTGTGTTGAAATATCTTTATAAATTTTATTATTTATTGATAATGAGATAAAGATGTTTATATTAATGTATATATAAAGGATTTGGAAAAAAATATTTTCATAATGAGAATAGAAAATGTAAATTATCTTAATAATTGCATTTTGAAATCAATTACAATTTTGATAAAATGAAGTGTGTGAGATAATAAGTAGACTGGAAATATTATTTATTCAAAAAAAAAATCATTTCATTCAATAAAAATTATTTAAAATAAATGTAAATGGGAATGTAGAATTTATATTAATGTATGTTGAAATTTGATTGGCGAAAAGATTAATATTAAGATGTTGATCATTTTTCAGTTTCCTGTGGCTCATAATTTATTACTATGTTTTTATTATTATACTCTTATCTAATAAATTTGTGATATCATGTATATATCGGTTTGCTTATGTTAAGTACAGAAGATAAATTTAAGAGATTTTTATAGATTTCTGTTATGTGAAATTCCACTATTTATATATGCTTGAAAGATTGTTTGGTGTGGGTAAGGCAAAACTGTTTTATGAATTATTTCCATGTATTTGTTTACTTATAAATTGTATAAACAAAATGTTTTTAAGAAAAAGCTTCAATAAAAAAAATTAAAAAACAAAAACAAATATGAAACTAGGAAATAACTTATAATAATCAAATTTTTATTAAAATTTTCTTTGACATAAATTTATTTTTTCAACACATCATTCAGATTATTTCAATACATTATATCATATGTGTTTTAAGTGGCATTTCATCTATACACTAATAAAATTCTATAAAATATCTTTTAAATTTAAGTTTTTAAAATTTTATATCAAAGGTCTTTTTAAATGTAGGTGCTATAATGAACTTATGTCTGTTGTGTATAACCTTGAGAATACTAACTTATTTTAATTTCAGCTCAATTTTAGAAAATACTGGTCCTTACAATTTGTTATATTTCTTTTAAATGAGAGATTTGGAGGATGGCTACAATCAATAGATACAAATTATGACACTAAAAAAAAACTAAATTTAACCATATATATTTGTTCATCAAATGCATTGTATCCTTACATATGTACTTGGAAAATTTTCAAATTTATTGCTAACCTATTATATTTTAGAAAGAACCTTATGGCATAAACAATGTCTATAGGAATTTCAGGACGACAAAATCATTAGAAATTTATTTGAACATGTTTGTCCCTCCTCCTTCTGTATTTAAACATAATGCATTATAAATTTAGTTTTAAAGCATAAAAAGAATGCTTCAAAGTTAAAAGTATGGATGAAAATTAATGCCTACCACAAAAACGGAATTACTACCAACTTCTATTTCGATAGATTTATGCATTTAATTGCTGAGAGAATTTGTCTAAAATATTTCTAGATTGGATTTTAGTTTGTGCTTTATTCTTTTTCAAAACATTTGCTATCCATTAATTTGCATATATGAAATACTTTTCTTTTAAACATACCAACAGCTTGTTGGTTAAAAGTTTAATATTCTTTTAAATTTGTTCTTATTTCATAAAAAGAAAGAAATATATTTAAGACTGAAAAATGTAAAATACTATGTCTGAGCTGTATTACCATACGAGTTGTCATGTGCAATTTTGATTTGAAATGCTTTTGATTCATTAAGTATATGTTGATATGTAAAATTTTACTAATTTTTATCAAGGCTGAAAAACAAATGATTTGTATGTATCATTCTTGTTAAAGAGACCACATAACTGAACTTATTTAAGAATGCAAAGCTTTACTGCTACTAATTTAAAAAAATTCGTATTAAATTCTGACAATCTTAGACTTCTGTATTATATTTTATTATACAAGGCATATGAAAAATATCTTTGAACTTTCATTATTTTATTAAATGCACATATATGATTTATTTTTGGCAGCATTTAAAGCATTTCAATGTTGAGCACAACAAATAAAAAATTTCAGTCCAATTCTGTGAAACATCAGATAATCAATATTTTGTCAAAAAATTCTTATACCCTGTATTATAAATTACCACACAAGGTAGCTTCAGAAACTATGGAAAAAAAATAATCCCTAAGCTTGCAACATTTCTCTGACTTACAACTACTAATTATATTAGTTTTCTGACTCTCCACCTATTCAGAATTACTAAAAACATTTTTATGAGTTACTTAATATGAAAAAGAATCTTTTCATTAAATTTAATTTTAAAAAGTAGAATGAATATCTTAAATTATTAAACTAAGTCACTTTAACTATTAAACTATGTTTCTTATATGGGAGAAAAAAAACTGAAAATATTTACAAAATGTGCATAATATACAATTATAATAATTCTAAGAAATGTTAAAAGTATCCTTTACAATACAAGTTAAATTATTACACAGTGAAGATTATTATGATCTTTGTTCAGAATTTAAAAATAGATCAATAACTAATTAGAGCTCTATGTATGAGTATCAGAAATATACTGCAGGTGATTACGTTACATAATAATATATACCTTAGCAAAGATTTAAACAAAATATTACTTCAAATCTTTTTTTTTAACAAGTCATAATAAATTATTTTCTGATTAAAAATTTAAGCACCCATAAACGATGTTTTAGTTTAAATATATCTCTAACAAACAGCAAATGCTTTCTTATTACTAATAAAAAAAAACATTAGGTCTAAAATAATCAAGTCTTCCATTAGGTGAATTTAAAAGTTACTCTTTGCAAAATTTTGTAACTATTTCTTAATTCTTAGAAATTCAGGAGCTGTCTCAAGAATTTTCTTTTAATTCTTTAAGCTGATACTCTGCTTCCCACCTTTTTCCCCCCCTTCTTTCTTCTCTTCCAAAATTTCACATAATTCCTTTTCATCCTTATTTTTGTTTCTTCTCTTTATACATTTCAAATTTGGCTCATGAATTTTACACACAAGATGAATTGTTTTAATGCTTCAAAATTACTTATTCAATTATTGGAAGAAGTTCATTTCAGCATTCAAATATATATATATTTGTTCTTTTATATTCTTCCATCGGCAGTCTTTTTTAATCGAAAATCATGTCTCAATATTACTGTTTGCAAAGTGAAGGTATCATACTTAACAACAATATGACATCTCTCCAAGTTGAGAGTGGGTGAAACCAAAATTTATTCATTCTCTCTGAAAAGTGAAAACAGATCTATTTCAAAGTTTCATTACTGTTGCTATAAACAACTTATCACTCTTATCATAATGAAATTGCATGAAGGAAGTCATTATACCCTTGAAAGAAAATTGTCTCTATAATTGTTTTGCCCACAATAGTTTTGGGATGCAGAGAAATAAGGCGAAATTGCAAATTGTGCACATGCTAAGCACAAAATGCTTTCATCCACAATTTCCCCTTATTTTTAGACAATTTTAAGAATTTCTTTGATATTCCATTCTGTCAAAGGTGGATTTTAATTTTTACTGCATTGCATTACAGATTTAATTTCATAATAAACCTCAAAATATGTCATACAGTGAAGCTATATTAAAATCATGAAAGTATCAACTCATTGATGCCACTTTACATTCATTTTATTTAAAAAAAAAAAAAAAAAACCTTGAAAGTGTAGATATTTTTCAGATACCTGTTACATAACAAATCTTGCTTTTTATTTTGGATGCTCATCCAAAAAAAAAAAAAAAAAAAAAAAACAGTATTGTGGTTTCTCTCTTATTCAACATGGTAAATAAACATTCCAGTTCGAAGGTGGGCGAAGGAGGATTAAAAACAAGTATTTTAATTTTTTTTATATTTATAACCAATTTATTTAATGAATTTATGAAAAATAATTAAATTATGTGTAATTTCTCATAATATATAAATAGGAAATTGATTTCTAAGATCAGCAATATTTAAAATCTATTTTGCCTGTGATAATTTTTTTATATCTAGATTTTGCTTGATGAAAATCATTAAAATACTCTTTAATTATCCTTGTTCTTATGTAAATTTTGATTTATAAAATTTATTTGCTTGCTGTGATCTTTTTATCTAGAGCAGGATATTTTAAGTATGTGATCTCTGAACTACCTTTCATTTCTTTAGCCTGAAGTCTGTGCTATTTTTTAAGACAATTATATTTACAAGAGAAAAAGTGAGGCCTTAATCTTTTGACTTTCTCTGTTTATGTAATTATGTATAAAAGATTTTCTAGCAATATGTTATGTGCTAATGTAAATAAATTATTTAATTGTATGATTTTCCTTTGAATGAATTTACATATACTATGTTTCACCAATAATTTTTTAGAATATATTATATAAGCTGCTCAAAATGCTTGCTACAAGTTTTAATGTGCAATTCAAATATTTTTCAATAGGAAATGAAATACACTCAATCTCATAATTCAGGCCATTGTCTTTCCATCTTGAAATGTTTATTTTCTTAAATGATATTTTGCCTTTGAGAATTCGGATCTTAATTGCATATGTCGAATGAAAACCCTGGATTTTGAAATTGATTTTAGCTTAATGATGCACAAGTTTTACTTCTGCTTAATAAAAACATCTTTAAAATATTTGATATTCAGCCACTGTATCTTGAGTTGAAGATATACAATTTTGGACCCAGATTCATAAAAAATTAATTGCAACCTACAGATTTGCTGATAGGGAGACCAACCTTAAAGTTACATATTGCATATACATTTAAAATATTGTAAATCAAAAAGCGAGGAAAACATCGGGAAGTGAAAAAAATTTATGATCTTAATTGAAATTCAAGTGGGCACATTTGCAATGTCAGCTTGAATTTTCATTTAAACAATGCAAATTTAATTTTTTAGAGTGGATTTTCTTTTTAAACCACACATTCAGAACTAGATGTTTGTTCATAAGTTTACATCAAATCAGAACAAAGCAATTCAATGCATTAAAATAAATGAAAATTCCTCACCTCAGTGAGTAAGAATAAAGTATGTTTTCAAGTTAAAAAATTTTAATTGTTATTTATAGTTTAACTATGTTATTTAGCAACATAATTAGAAAACCAAAGCCACAAACCCAACTGATGGTCAAATTTTTATATTGTCAATGTTAGCATATTCTATTGTTTCCATCTCAAAAAAAAAAAAATCTTTACAATGTTGTGATCCCCCCCTCCACAGAGATTGTTCTGTAGACTGTTCAACTGCTAAACTAATCTCCTTTAAATTTTAAGTATTTAATGAGTTCTAAGATTATCTATAAAGAAGAAAATCAGATATGCATATTTCGTAAGAGTTTATTTACACAGAACAGCAACTCACAACTCAGTTAAGCTCAGCTATATATTTTTCACTTTCACAAACACATTTAATACTTTCATAATTTAAAATCCTACAGTTTAAAGAATTTTAGACTTCCTGTTATGCAATACTTTTCAGAACAATTATGCTTTAACATTTAAGAATACATTTAAAGTACAATAAATAAGAATGTATCCACATTGATATAAATAGACAGATTCATTTACCTAATTACAATTCCATTTGTGTGCACTTTAATTCTATTTTCTAACAGTCTATGTACAACAAATAATATTCACTTTTCAGCATTGCATACGTTTTCAGTAAATGCAAAGGAGCATGATTTTCAAATCAATTGTTATTCGATAACAATTACTTTTTAGATGTATGTTTTTTTATTTGATTCAACAGCTTGAATACAACACAATATGTATACATAAATCTGAGAGTGTCATAAATTAGAAATTGGCTTTTAAAAAAATCAAAGTAGGATGTTAGCGAAATCAAAAAAATAATTCTAAAAAAAAAATTGACAAATATCACTCATTTGTATATATTTAAAAATTAAATCATCAAAACCAGTTAAAAGCACCATAAGTACAATTGAAAAGAAAACGGAGCATGATATTTAAAAATACTTACTTAAAAATAAAGGGCATGCAAAATAACATTGAAACCTTCGGTCCCTCATTTTAAAGTACATTGATATTGGGCCTCAGTGATATGACCCAGTTATTATTATATCTAATATTAGAAAACACATTTACAAAAAAAAAAAACATTTGCATTCCTTTTGAATGCAGATATAAAAATAAGTTAACACTAACAAAAAAAAAAAAAAAAAGACTGCAGGGATGACTGAGGGAGTGATAAAGCAATTCTTAACACAGCCAGATGGACTCTTTATACAAATAATAAGCTATTTGTAATTCTTCAATAATCTCTTAGTTATTTCTCAAAGAAGAATTGAATTTTAATATCATAAACATACTAACAAATTATGTTAAAAACAAACTAAAATTTGTTTTTATATTTGTTATATGTGTCCTTTTTTTTCCCCCTCAGGAGAAAATTCCCATCTCATCAGCATATAGATTTACAAAAAATAAACATTCTTCATAACATTGGATATTTCATTTAGTTAAATTTTGAAATCAATTTCCTTTTATGAAATGTTTATTAAAAAGATTTTTCAACACGTTTGTAATAAATTTTACAGTTTAATTAAAATGATTATGATCACAGCTTTTTCAAATGCTTTAGAAATCATTAATTACATTATCATCATACAATTGTGGTGAATAACAATGCAACTAATTAAAAATTTAATACATGAGCTAATTAATAAGTGCTTTTCTTCCTTTTCCAATTCTAAGGAAATATGCATTTTTAAAACAGTTTATTAATTAATCATGCATACTTTCCAGTTTAACAAAACCAAATATTAAAAAATTTTCAAGTAAAATCTCAATCAGCCCTGCTTATCATCTAACAAAATATCATGTATCCAACAATGGATAGTGAAAAAGTATGAAAATATGATGCAAAAAATGCATTTAAACCTTTAGGCAAGTTGTGTAGAAAAATCCTTAAGTTTAATAAGCCAAAGGCACTAAATATTAGTAATCGTCATTGAGAAATTAGGATTGGTCCAGATTCATAGACAGTCTTATTTACTTGAGGCCATTCATAGTCTGCAGATAATGCTTTATCAATTCTTTTGTATTCATTTTTGGCTTCTTTCTTGTTTTTGATTTTGCGAACCAACCAGCGTAACCAGCGGCTGTTAACAACAAGCATCTGGTGGAAGCAAAAATTATAAATAAATATTTTTTTTATTTAATACATAAATGCACTTGTCTGATCAATATCAGTCAGTTGCAAAACTACAAGAATTAAACTATAATAATGTCTAAATAAAACTTTTATTCAATTTAATTTATTGTATTTATATAACTTGAGTTATTGTGATAGTGCATTTTGATCTCTTAATGCTTAGGATAAGTTAAATTAAAGATAAATATTAGCTAAGTTATATTACAGAAAATATTTAAGAGAAAAATATTCTGACTATGCTAACAATAAAATAAAACATAATTAGATTAATGATTCAATGGAATGTCATTTTATTAGATATTACCACTTCCCATGGCTCAAAAAATGAAATTTTAATTAGGAGTCTTCAAACAACTTTTATTTGAGTTGAAGCTTCAATCTTAAGCAAAGAAATTTATCCAAACTATAACTATAGAACAATACGAGTTTTCTATAATGGACGTCATTTTTTATATGAATGAAAAATTATACAAAGGCAATATTAGGGAGTTTAATTTAGTTTAGTGACATTAATGTCTTGTTTTAAAGCAATACTAGAGCTATATTAGAATGGGTCTAGTAATTTGAACTGCAATCAGATGACGAGGATGACACCTGAGCTAGCACCCCTCTTCTAAACTTCCACACCACACCAGCAGAAGGATGGTATTTCCCCAATGGATT
The DNA here is from genome assembly GCA_026543865.1 of Argiope aurantia. Lineage (NCBI taxonomy): Eukaryota > Metazoa > Arthropoda > Arachnida > Araneae > Araneidae > Argiope > Argiope aurantia. Next base: position 12,405 of record JAPMOR010074532.1, read on the forward strand.
TAACATGCATCAGACCTACTTACACGATGGTTCTTCAGTACCTGAAGCAAACCAGAACCTTACCAGCATATCACTGCAGCCCAACTATATTTGCGAATGTGAATAGTAGGCATTTGTTTAAGAAAAAGTGTACAGTTTTTTTTTTCATCTTTCTTCTTTTGTTATTTTTAGAAACTATAAATGTTAAAACAAATTTAATGCATATTAATTTAGATGCTAACCATAATAACAAAGTTTTCATCATATATATAAATACTCCTCTCTTGCATCGTTCTAATAAAAAGTACTTTTAATATTGATCTTTATTAAATGAAGGTAACCAAGGGAATAGAAGAAATTAATTTTTACCTCAAAGGCCAACGCAAGAAAAAAATTGCATAGAACCATCAACAGCAATGTAACACGGAACATCAAATGTTGAGTAGGCCCCCATTTCACAATCTAAAACATACAAACAAATTAATACATAAATAGCTAACATGCAGTAGTTAAGATCTATTTCATTAACCTTGTTTATCTGTTTCAAAATAATACAACATATTTAAAATCAAAAGAATGATAATTTATGTGGCTTTCATACCCCTTGAACAATAAAACTATGCATAGATGTAAAAAATTAAAGAAAAGCTTAAGAAATTTTGAAATGAATGTTTCAAAAAATATGCAATTTTGCACCATCTAATAGACTTTTCCATCACAATTATACATTTTAGAAGATTTTATTTCAATAAGACAATACAGGAATTTGACTACATCTTTTTAACAATTTGGGTAGAGCTTTTCAAATTATTAATTTTGAATATTAACTTGTAGATTTTCATTAAAAATGAATAATGATTTACATTATTCCTTCTGTTTTTAGATGCTTACAAAATTTACTGCAGGAGCAAACAGTGACACATATTATAACATAATATTACTCTCCAATATACTTTCATATTTTTTAAAAATCTTCCAGTTTTGATTCCCTTTTCTATATACTAAGATTTTGTTATGTTTTATGTAGTTTAATCAAAAAAAAAAAAAAGGTCACTACTTCAAGAATAGGCAGACATTAGCTTATTCAATTTATAATTCAGTATTAAAGAAATGTAAATAAAACAAAGTTTACAATTACATAACTAATTTTTATTATTGTCTAATTTTACTTGCACACTAATATATCAGTCAATTTAAACATTTAAAAAAAAATCTGTTTCAATTGCTAAATGCTAAAGCACGAGTTCAGATTTCACATCTGATAATGATACACATCAAAAGGCTGAGGATATTTTTAAATCCATGCAGCATTAAAAGACAATGATGGACAATTCCACATCCTGATCAGAACATTCATAGAAAAGTATGCACATATTTTAATATGAAGTTGAATAAATTATTCATACTTGACATAATACATACTCATTACTTAAGATAAACTTTCAATTGTGATTCAATAATTCAAAAAAAAAATTAATCATCTGAAAATTATAAATTTCTTGAAATAATTATGAATTTATCTTAATGTGAACAGAGGCTTTTATTAAATCATAAAAAAGGAAGGAAACAAACAGTATACACAAAAAAATTAACAGTATAACAATTAAAAGAATTATAAATCACTTACTCCCATTATAGTAGCAAACACTTCAAAAGGATTGAACAGCAAAAACAAATTGAATGCCGAAACAAAAAACAGTACACAGAGGTAAAAATCTATAAAAAAAAAATAAAGGTATAAAAAAAAATCATTCTCTCACAAAGAATTACCTCACTGAAATCCTATAAAGAGGCATATTAATATGAAATCAACAAATAAAATTGGAATATATGATTGTAGAATTTTTAATTTTATATCTTTTTAATTATTTCATTAAATCCTTATTATTTATAAATTCAGAATACAGAAGTAGTTTTGCTTCAAATTTAAACAGAATAAATTATTAATAGTAAAATAGATAAGCTTTAAAATTTATTAAATGTCAAGTACATAAGAGATAAGATGCTAAATACTATATAAATATATAAAAATATACAAACTAAAAAATTAGTTTTCCATTAGAAAAAATCCAAAAATTTAATATAAGGTGTCATTTATAGCTTTAGATTCAAGTTGATTTAAAATTGAGAAAAAATGCTTACATTTAAATTACTGCAAAAAAGTATTAATGCTTGTCAAATTTTTACAATTCAGAAAACAAGCTTCACTTTCATTCAAAGTTGGTTAAAGCAGCAAAAAAAAAAAAAAAAAAAAAAAAAACAATAAATTTCCATAATATCTTTTAAAAATGCAAAATTTACTAATCAAATAAAATTTATCTTCAGCATGTGAACTTAATAAAAAAGTAAGGTGAGAAAATTACAATAAAAAGCATATAGGATGATAGGCATTCATACTTACAATTAGTAAAGAAATGTTTTCGGTATGGTGGACCATCTGATACAATAAGAGCTATTGCAACATATTGCCAAGAGGATACTAAAAATACTACAGTATTTTCCCAACAAGGAAAAATATCTTCATCTTCACTTTTTGATCCATGAACTGGTTCATACCTAATTAAAAATTCCAAAAGTGTTACAATTCAAAAAATTTTCATAAATACTAACCATTTTTAATTTATCAAGAACACAAATATAATTAAATATTAAAAGTACATATATTAAAGAAAAACAAACTAAATACAAACTACGATAAACATGAAATTTGCTTTTTGACTTGAATGCACATGTTTCAAAACAGCATTATTATTCTTATAAAACGTATTAAAATTCAATTGATTTTTTTGTTTGAAATTATAAATACTACATTTATTAATTTTTTTAAAAACCCAATAAAAAATTGATTCTAAAATTGTATGAAATTCTTTCTTTGAAAATAAAATTTAAAAAAAATCAGGCAAACCTTAATTTATCCAAAACAAATTTTTTAAGCAAAACAAAAGTCTAGTAAATTAGTTATAATAGTTTGATCACAGAATTTCTTTATTTCACAAAACAAATTCCTTCTAAATAAACATAACTCATTATCAGGATTTATTTTATTTCACATCAAAATAAATGTTAAAAGCTCTGTGATCCAACAAAAATATGCTCATTTTGAAAAGCAAGACTGTATTAGTAATAACAAGAATAAAAAATTGAAATTTAAACAATGGTTTATTTTTAGTACACTTAAATGTTTGAAAACACTGAAACTATTATCACACTACATAGTGTTTTTTTTAAATAAGCAAACAATTATATTAATGTAAATCAGGGGAAATATGAATAAATATTATTCATCCAAAAAAATATCATTTGTAAACACAAAACAAGTCTATTCTATGAAATGTTATTGAGAAATGCTTATTAATAACTAGCCGCCTTTGGTGACCAGACGGTTCCGCAGTATTACCGATCGCTACAATTTTCAATTAAATATTTTAAGTAACTGGTCTCTTAATAGATTCTCAAACCAAATATTTTTAATCTTCAAATTTTGATAGTCAAGCCAAACTTATACTGTTTAGATCGTTTCATTCAATTTACTATATATATTTTGCTAATTTGTTGCCATTTCCGGTAAAACTTCAACTTTAATTTAAAGTGGAAGTGATGAAATTGCAATTAATATAAAGATATTTTCTAATAAAACCAAGCGTTTTATTTTATTTACCATCTTTATTGTTACTTATTATTATTATTGAATATGAGTATTGCAAACAGAATCGCTCGGTATTTAAGTCTTATCTGGACTACAAAATATTTTTCATCATTTATGTAATATCTCAAACAATAATTCAACAAAAATTTCTCAGATTCAGCATAAAATTCAGTTTTTAGTTTTGCTTTCAAAAGGATTGAAATGAAATCAATGATAATATTTTGTTCCGGCCTATAAATATATTTCACAAATTATGAAGTCTAAATTTAATGCAGTAAGGTATCATATTCTGAGAAATATTCTGGACACACCAAATTTTAAATAGATGAATGTTTCTATTTTCCACAATCAACTAAGACTTATTTATGAAGTTTTGAATGTTAAAAATTTAGAAAAACTCAACATTTTTATAATCTTAGGCCAATTAATCTTGAGAAACCCGAGCGCTGATTGGCGTATTTTCTTTGAAACGATCAATGGAACATCTAAAATTATCTTTTTTTTATTGAATAGTGATATTCAAATTTTCATAAATCAGTCAGTTTAAGTGAATGATTTAGTTGAGTGGAAATTAACTCTTTATTTAAAATATTAGTGTTTCAAGAACATTTTGTTATTCGTGATTTCCACAGCAGAAGCTTTATGTAAAATCAAAAATTATTTATTTATTAGAGCATTTATAGAATCAAGTTACATAAAATATAATCATTTTCCATTTAGACTATTTTAGCAGATCTGTGTCTTACTAAAGGTTTACAAATTAGCTGTGTGGCCCTGATTTGAATGGATATCCTGTTCATATTAAACAAAACTTGATTTAAAATAAAACTGATTTATTGGATTAATAATATAGAAAGTGTAAAAGATAAAATAATTTTTCTTGAATTTAATTTTTAGAAAAAATAATATTTCATATTTGTTTTATTTCCTACAGACACGTGCCGAAAATTATATTTTTGCAGATTCCATTTCCAAAAAGATTTAATTTATTTTTAATTGGAGCTTTAATCAATAGGACGGCAACACTTTGAAAAAAGCTAATTTTTTCCCATAAATGCGAAACGTGCTCGTATAGCTTAAATTTTATTTTTATTTTGTACGAAAAAAAAATTGTTGAAAAATATAGTTAAAATATTTATTTAAAAATTCATTAAAAATAGATATTTAATTTTAAGGTTAAAACATTGATATCATTTAAAAGATAAATTTTTGATCTTTAACTTCATGTAAAAATCTTTTTTGTGTGGCAATATTTTCGGAAGTTATAGCAGAAAAACGCCAAAATTTCGCTTAATTTTTAAATAAACAAAATTCTAATTAAAAATTCGAAAAAATAACCCCCTGATGCACATTCCCGGCCTCCAAGGTATACACGTGCCAAATTTGGTAGCTGTAGGTCGAATGTTCTGGCCTGTAGAGCACCAACACATACACACACTCGCACACACACACACACATTGAGCTTTATTATAAGTATAGATAACTGTATACAAATGAAATACTCATCCACATACCATTTTTGATTTTGTAAAAAGATGATAGAACCCACTTGTGTGACGGTTAGAAATACTACTTGAGCTAACAGTGAAACAACATTAGGTACACTAATGAGAGAGACACGAGGGCGTTCAGGCACCAGCTTGTCATAAGCTCTGGTATAACCCACTGGAAAACAAATAAAATTTTTGCAAATACAAACAAATACAAGATTTTTTTTTTTGTTCCAAACATTGATCTATAAAGGAAGAATAACCTTTCTTTCAACATTTACTATCAGAAACGGACAAAAAAATCCAGTAGATAAGAAAGCACAAAAAATTCAAAACTTGCATATAAAATCAGATTAATGGAGATCATTAAGTATATTACTGTGCAAATTATTCTTGCAAATTTAATGCAGTTTTTCCATGAAAATAATGCTAGAATTTTAAGTTGATGATTCCAAAAATATTAAAACTAAAATTCTTAACAGATGTATTTGACAAAAAGGCTCCATGACATCCAAAAATATTATTAAAAATCAATATAAAAAATATTCAGTTCAGCTGGACACAAAATTTTTTTTTAATAACATTTTTGCATAGAAATTCACTAAAATCGGACTCAAAATTGCAAATTTATGCGAGGTAAAATCTGGAAATCTGATACAGAATCATTTGATGGATGGTTATTAATAATCCAGAGATGTTAACCAATTTGATTTGGATTTGATTGACATTCTTAATGATCTTATTTGTTTTTAGTTGGGTAATAATATATCAATTTAATACTCAGGTCTATAAAGTCTAGTTTGCAATCCTGCTTCAATAGCATTGTAGGTATGCTTGAATTTTCTTTCCTATTAACTATATTTCATTCTAGCCATTATTAACCTTTACCCCATATAATGGTGCATGTAACAATATCTTGCCTTCTATATTAATTATAGCAGTAAATTTATTCTTCTTAACTATTCATTAATCACTGTCTAAATAACAGCTACCTGTGACATTTGAAAAGTTTTCAAGCCACCATAACATTATCAGAAAGAGAAGCACCTCTCGAAAAGAAATAACACCACATTTTTGAAATGTATACATATCAGTATCAGTTACAAATAAAATCAAGTGTAGAGTATCAACAAAATACAAAGTACTGAAATGTCTTGGCAACACTATATGCATGTGTTGTGTTTTAACAATTAATATGTATTACTTCTTACCAATACCTAGAATAAAAAAATTTCGAATATATTTGTTTATCTTTTCCTGCCATGTTTATTAAAAATACAAGAATTGGGACATTTTTGACAAAATAAACATTTTAATTCAGACATCTTTTTTTTTTTTTTTTTTTTTTTACTTAAACCGAATAAGTAACTCAAACAACAGAATTATTATTAATAAATTAATTGAAAATAAATAAAAATTAAGCTTTGAACATGAGGATTTTTCAGAATAAAAAGATTTAAAAAATATATTAAAAAATATTAAGATTTTAAAAACTAGAAACAATTTTTTAGTAAATTTATGACAAAATAGTTAAAAATTAAAGGAACATATTAAACTCATGTTATATCATATTGATTTTATAACTATCATTTTAATAATGCAAAAAATAAAATAATTTAATAAAATCAAAATGCACAATGAAATTAATTAAATTATCTATAACATTCAATTTGGGGAGAGAAGTTTATAAAGCTAATATCTACAAACAAATAATGTTTAAATACTTATTGTAGACAAAGAGATTAATTGCTATCGTATCAATTATAAAATCAGATTTTTTAAAAAAAGCCAAGTAAATAAATGTCAGTATTAACGTACTCCTGTTATTGCAAAACTGGGCATCAAATCAACTCTAAACGTGATGCAAAAGTGAGAACCAACACCCACTAAGTACTTGGATTCATTCCAATAGAGAAATGAATCCATTTCCACCTGTGTCATGTATAGAATCGAGTATAGCATCAAAAATGGGTATCAACCCAAACCCGATATTATATATATATATATGAAATTCTTTCACAATGTAAATGATTCGCTAAATTTTTTTAAAAATACAATGTTTCAAGTTCTCGCAGCTGAAGAAATCCCACATATTCATTCTAGGAGCTTTATTCTTGAATAACAAAGTAGAAACAGAAGTAAATTTAGAAATATCTAACTTAACCTCATTTTAAATAATATATCCCAAAAGAGTAAATCTTATATACTACATAGATGTACTGCAGCAATGTGACAAGCAACAATTTTTAATTCTGTACTTCTGAACTGCATTACTAAGGATTTAATTAACCCATTCTTTACAAATAAGATTACTTTTCAAAATGTTTAACTAATCTATAAACACTGTTGATTAAAAATAAAACTTTCAGCTATTTGAATGCCCATTACAATATAACAGCAATAGATAATGATATTGCAATTAATTATCTTATTCTAAATTGCCTTCCAAACTCATGTCCATACAATTATACAGTCTCAAAAGCAATAAAAGGAATATTTATATTAAATAATACTTTTACATTGCATGGAAGAGTTATACAACAATTGAAAGCAAAATTGAATGTGAAGTAATTGCAATGAGAGTAATAGAAATATTTACTTGATATAGCTAATGATGTGATAACACCCATATCAATATAGAGAAACATTTGGTCAGTTAAGTTAGTATCCACCTAAAAAATTTGAAATAAAAGTAATTATATTAAAAAGTGGCATTTCACATAGGAGAAAGTAAAAATTTTATAAACAGTGAAAACAATTTAAAAAATATAAAATATGTACAAATATATATATATATATATAAATATTAAATGAAATAATAAACATTTTTTTTAAATATGGGAGTTATAACCAGACAGTTTTTGCAACCCAACTTATCACTAGAATATTATTATAGAAGCTAATATATAAAATGTTGACATTCTACTTCAAGAAATCTTCTATTACAAAAAAGTTATTGAATATTATTACATTAAAAAAATTAAAGTGACAAAAGATGAAATAAATTATATTTTCCAGAATATGTGTCTATACATATCACAGTTTTTTTAAAAAAAATACTATATAGCATTGCTTTTAATATATAACAAAAAACAAGCAATATCCCAGTATTGCCTTCTTACTAATTTTTCTTGAAAAATTTGTGTAAGCAGTTATCTTCAGAACAGAAAAAATAGAATTTCCATAAATGTAGCTTCTTTAAGAATTGATTTTAAAAACATTCTCCAAAAAAGCAATTTATTTCAAGTATTACATTCCAAATTAGCGATTTCGAAATTATCATTAATAATGAAATCGATATTAATTTTCAAAAAATATATTTGATTTCTTAATGGGGGGGGGGGGAGACTTATATCTGCAATTAGATAAATTGCAGATCCAAAAATTATTTCAGAAATTTGTATTTTAAAACTTAAATGCTTTACCTTTAGACTTAATATCTAAAATTTTACATAACTGCTCATTCATGCATTAGGGGAAAAAAAAAAAGTACTTCAGCTACTATGTATGAAAACAATTCATTAATGGTTTTACAGATATTGGTGTTTAAAAATGCGTACTAAAATTTGTATAAAATGAAAGTTTTATAAAACAGGAAAGCAATAAACTTCATAAAAAAATTAGTAAGAAAAAAATTCCAAATGTACCAATGCAATTAATTAGGTATTTTCTAAAGAAATAAATACAGCAAAATCTTTTTGAAATAAGTTAATATTTACTTCAAAGTTACAGAAAAATAAGTTGGATGGAGTAGAAAACATCTAACCACTAATCTTGGTCAAATGTAAGGAGTTGACATCCACAATTCAAAATTTCTACACAATGCAAATAAGAGATGTTTGATTTCTGCCGATTTAAAGTGGATTAGACTTGAATGTGGTATATCACTATGGAAAGGTTTAGCCTCAAATTCTAAAGGTGAATCTATCTACAAACAAAATTCACATGCAAAATGATACAAGATTACCAAAAATTAAACCCCACCCCCTCCGAAAGAAGGGGAAAAAATTATGCCATTATTTTATCAATTCAAATTTTATTAAAATGCAACTCAGTTTTTAAAAACAGTTCTATATTTCATTAATTTCACTAAACTATAATTTCTTTGATACAAATTTTATATCCAAATCAGTACACTACTTAAAACTAGCAAAAAAGAATTAACTTGATGATCCAGTAACAAGAATAGCACCTAAACTGGTAACCACTTCTATGAAATATCTTCATCTACAAAAAATATTTAATAGAAACCTGTAAATTTTCATTCACACAGTATTCTTATGTTTTGTTTAAATCTCACAATGCAAAATTATTTCAATGTCATACTGTATAATAAGAGAATGATGGCTTATACTTTATCCTATCTAAATGTTCATTATCATATGTATGAAATGCTCAAAAGACCCATCAATACAGAGTAAAAAGAAACAAATGAGAATTGAGCAAATTTCCCAATTAAAGCTTTCATGGTGAACAAAAAAAGTACCGCCAATAATCACAACTGTTCTCACTTATTACCATCACACACAGCAAATGTTGGTTATACTCACTGTTACTCAGAATAAAATGAAACAGACTGAAGATACTCAATTCCCCAATAAAAAGAAAAGTTTATATGGACATTCGTCAAATAGCATCAATTAAAAATAAGTAAACTGTATTGTACTGGAGCAGAGAGAAAAATTTAAGCTGCAAATAGAAAGCTCAAATAAATTTGAAAACCACCAAACAGTTCCAATACTTGCTGGAATTCTGAATGAATGTCAAGAGCTTAATTTACAAAATAACTGCAATTAGACAATTATTTATCAATTTAAAATTATCTCTAGTTTCAAGATGAAACAGTACAAAACTAGCATGGAAACCTTACCTCTGAAAAGCAGTGGTAAGAATTTTCAAAAGAGTGTTTGTGAATTATTACAATGTGACAGAATGTTTTTCTATAAATAGACAATAGGTTTGATTTTACTGATTTATAAAAAAAAGGGGGTTCAGGGCAAGTTATTTTATGCCAAGACGTTTAATCTTTAATCCAAATTATGAATAAGCATATCTGGTATTTCTTCTAGCCTTCAAATTTTAAAAATAAATTAATTTAGTTTAATTATCTATAATAAACAAAACAAAACATTAATTACAGCAAAAAATTTAATTTTGAAAATTGAAAACTTTTAACAACGAAAAGTATACTAATATAACAATACTTACACATCTCTTTTAAAAATATACACACCTTTGACAGCATATACAAACCTTCCAAAAAATAACTATTTTTCTTAATAAACAAAAAGGGGGTCCCCCATGGCTTTTGAAGGCCTACGCCTAGGAGGGAGGCGAGATGGGATTGCAGGATTTGGCCAGTCATTATGACTGTTTCTAGCCCACGGCACGAAGAGCCACCTGCACCGCCACCCACGGGTGTGGACCGCACGTCACTACGGACAGCTTCTAGGCCAAAATAGTAGCAGAGCTCTTTATTTGGGTAAAGTAATAAAACAGAAACCCACAGAGGATGCAGTTAAATAAATTAAAGTAATTAGCAAACCTGATTTTTAATTTGAAGGTTCTGAGGTATAACTGGCAGAACAAAACTGAATTCAGGAATTCAGCTAACCTTTATTAATTAAAACAAATTGTAAATTAAACTTAGTTTTGTTTCAACTCTTAATCCAAAATGAAGAAATTAAAATTTTATTTTTCAGAGATGCTAAATATGTGACAACTGAAGTATAGTATTGTATTTTTCAACTTATTTGTGAAATTTAAAGATATTTCAGTATATTGGTTGTATGCATAATAATAAAATTGTAGTGAAGTAGCTCTAAATAAGATAAATGATTTTTGAAAAATGTTTTCACAATGTGAAATTTCAAAGAAGATGGCTTAAAAAATTTGTCAGATTCTTAATAGATAGAATGATGAGATATTTACCCACAAAAATAATATTTCAATGAAAATTCATTTGAAAGTTATAAGAATCCAGATATAAAATAAATTATATTTTGGTCATATTATCGGCACACAAGCAATAAAGTTTCATAAATGAAATCTAACAGAATTCTAACTAATAGCAAAATACCTATTTTCAAAGTAAATTGAATGAGTACAAACAACTAATAAGAAGGCTGAATTACCAAATAGGAAACAGCTAAAAAAATAAAAACTCAAGTACTCAAAAATCTTTTATAAATACATATAACTACTTGGGCTTAAAAGCCTCAGCAGAGAATAGATCAATTTCATATATAGTTACTGACATTCAATATTAAAACTATAGAGGAAAATAAAACAATTCAAATCTGAACTATTATATGTACTGTCAATCTCTTTTCCCCCCTCCCAGCTCTCATTTAATAAAATTTAAATGTTGAATCAAATTTTTCTAAATATATATACAAATCTGAATTGCAGTTATTTCTGCCAACAGTTATGCTCACAGAAAATTCAAAATATATTTGGTTTAAAAAATACACCCCAGCTTTTAAAAATTATAGATAAAATTTAAATAAATAATAAATTCCTTACACAGCAAATACATCATGCTTAAAATAGTAATAAAAAAAACTTAAAAGAAAAATTAACCAAACAAAATCAGGTAAATTTATAATAGTTAATTTTTAAAAAATACTAACCAAGCTAAAATGGCCACAAATGAAAAATGCCTTTGTGCAATCACAGCTTTAATTACTATATATAATTTGACAGATTTATTATAAAAGATCTAACTTACTGTATATAAGATGAGAACAGAAACAAACTGAGTTAAACTGTACAAAGCTATGAATCTGAATGTAGCAAATGAAGTAAGCAATGCACATCTTCCTTCCCTGTAATAAATGTTGAAAAAGAATAATAAATAATATATTCAAGACTATAATTGTGTAGAGCATAATGAAAATTAAGATTTTCAGTCAGTGAAGAAGTTAATGCTTGAACTTTTTCAAAACAGTCACCTGGATTTACATTTATTATATTGTAGCTGTTTTGTAAACCACTTCCCTTTTTATAAAAACATATTCCATTTTTAAAATACTTTGACAATTAACAATTTAAAGCACAATTAATAATGATACAAAAGATTAAATAAATATTAACAAATATTTCCAGGTATGACGCATACATGATTGGTAGCATCAGAATGAAATTACTAAATGAAGGAGTCAAAACTACATTACAAATTTCTAGGATTTTATTTCCGAAGAATTATTGCATTTAAAATCATTTGTGAATTATATTATTATGGAAATGCATTACTAAGGGTTAAAATTTCCTCAGCAAACAATGATCATAATTTTATTTTTGTTAGTCAGGCAAGACTTACAATGGTGGTTGTTTCTTAAATAGAAAAAAAGAATGTAGGTTCAGTTAACTAAACTGATAGCAAGGTACTCTTCTCCCCTCCTCCCTCTGAAGTGACAGAAATTATAGAGGACTAAATGCCTGAACTAAATTTTTTGTACTTTAAAAGAGAAAAGCTAAAAAATAAATTGTGGCACTCACCTAATCACAATGGGAACGCATCTGATGTTAGGAATATTGGAAGTAAAAGGTGCAGCAACAGATGCTTCGGTATCAGATAAAGATATTCCCACATCTGCAGCTTTCAATGCCTGAAAATATATTCAGTTTATAAATAATGGAGTTATAAAAGCAAATACAATATAATAATTTAAAAATGTGATTACATTCTTCAATTAAAAAAGATGAAATTGTATCATACACATTTTGCTAAAGGCTTCGCAATTTCTAATATATAAACTAAGAACAATAATATACACTAATTTATGATGTAAAAGAGAAGATACCTCATTTCATTTTAAATCTACTTTATTAGAATGAAGACAAAGATTATTAACTGATATGATATAGATTTATAATTCAAAGTCCATATATTTATTTGTTACTAATATAGACATAAAATCAATTTTAGAAACAATTGTTAGAAATTTTAACCTACCCCACAGTCATTAGCACCATCACCACACATTCCAACAACATAACTGAAAAAGACAGTTTCAATGGAAATTCAGATTAGTAACTAGAATGGCATAAACAGCAAGTAATATCTAATTTAATAATTATACAGACAACATTCAACATTAATAATTATACAGACAACAACAATAAAAATATTACTGGAACATTTGAACTATTTTTCTCAGAATTATTTAAGAAACAAAATACCATTATTAATCTGTTTTAAAGTAATCAAAAAGTATTTAATACTTACCCAATATTCTGTAGAGATTCCACTAGTTGAGTTTTCTGATCTGGAGCCATTCTTGCATAAACAGTCCCCCGAAGAAGAATCTAGAATTTTTGAAAAATAACTTTTAAGCATATGCATGCTTCATCAAGATTGTACAGACACAATATATAAACTGTCGCATACCTTTGGCAACATTTCAGGGAAATATTTACGAATAACACCAAAAGTTTTACCATCCATCACAAAATGATAATGCTGAGGAACGGCATCAACAAAAGTGGAAAGCTAAGAACAAAAAACATTACATGAAGTTTCTTAACAGTTAAAAAATATCAATTTACAAAATCATAGCTCATTTTTTTTAAATTAATATTTTAGCTGCAGAACTTTTCAAAAATTTGTTCCTATTAGTAAGTTCCTTTATTAATTCCAAATAGTAATTAATAAAGTAATTCAAATTATTCTGAAAATACAAAGCAGTATATAATTGTATCGTTTACAGTTTTGTCCTTAAATAAAATATCACTTTTAGATATGAAAAGTTTATTTCCCCCTTTTCAAATGTGTTTTCCTTTCACTTCACAAAATTATTTGATATTTGATGTTTTTTTTAAAATACAGCTTTTATATATATAATACTTTCACATGCATTCTCATATTTTCATTGTCGAGATGGGGATTTTCCAGAAGTTAGAAAACAGTCCTAGCTATTTTGTAGATAACAGCAAGAATTCAGAAATATATAATTTTGTTACTATTGAAATGCCAAGATTCTTAAGATATAACATGCCCGAATTGTTACAAGTGTGAAGACACTTGAATATGAAACCATCAATTATCTGAATTATTTCTATCAGAGTATAGAAATAACTCAGTGATGATTAATTTTTGGCCCAAATAATTAGTACAAATAAGCAACTACTATAAGATTATTGATTACTTACCACTGGACTCATATCACCATTGGCAGAAATAGCTTCTGAAATGGTCGAGTTTGAGTTTCGTAAATTTAATGTTTCAGCATATTCAAAACAAAGATGAGCAGACTTTTCATGTTCACGAGCCACACCATTGATAACAATTATTCTATCTGATTCAGGAATCATATGGCAATCCCTGGCAACACTCATAGCAGTCATAACATTGTCTCCTATTAAATAAAAAAAATTACATTGATACAATTCATTACATACAAAAAATTACACTGAAAGAATGATTTAAATATTTAAAGAAAAGCATTATGAAATATTATGTGAATTGCAAAATATAAAAAAAAGAGTATTGATTCGTGTATGAACTCACCGGTTACCATAACACATCGAATTTTAGCATCTTTCAGCACTTTAATAACTGGTGTTGTTTCTGGTTTGAGAGTATTTTGCATGATAAGCAAACCCAAAAATGTCAAATCCTTTTCAACTTGATCTCTGTAATTTAAATGGTACAGTTATATAAACTTTTGCAACAAATCCAATTCCATAAAAACAAAAAAGGTTGTTAAAAGCAATTTTTACATCTATCATAACTTACCTTTTAATTTTTTGAGCATGATGCCAGCTAAGTTTGGGATCTAATTTTCGATGAGCTAAAGCTAAAACTCGATAACCTTGTAGTGTATAATCCTTCAACAGTTCAGGAAAATTGACTGGCACTATAAGGAGGGAAAAAAAAAAAAAAAAAAAAAAAAAAAAAGGCTTGTCTTAATTTCTTTGAAAGCTTATTAAATAACCCTTTACAGAAGCGCAGCATAAGTAATCTAATCTACATGGTTAAATATAGCAGATTTAGGGTTTTCAAATATTTGATGCTTCATTGCTATGACTTAAAATAACATGCTCAGCAGTTTTAACTACATTAAACAGGAAGTGAATATTTAAAACAAACTACACAGTTATAGTTTACAATCAATAAGAGATATTTAAGAACTCTATATCAACATAAAAAACAATACAAGAATCTTTCTTTTTGATTATCATGCTTTAACTCATATTTTCAAATATTTATGAAAAATAAATATTATAACAGAAAAAAAATTTAAAATACATACGAATTTCATCTAATATATAATTAGACCCCATTTCAACATATTGCTTTTCTTATATATGGTAAATTCCCTTTAAGAAATTGCAAATAAAAGCATTTTAAAACTCAAATTTTAGAATAAAATATAAATAAAACTGATGATAAGACTGTGAATTTATTTTTAAATTTTATTTCATCACTGTTAAGTTTATTTTCTGACTATATGAATTTATAAAGCATTTCTTCATTTAATGCATGAGATAAGAAAAGCTTACTCAAGCATCCAAGTTAAATTACCTAAAAAAATCAAATATATTATGAAAGAATAACAGCTAATAAAAATCTCTTTAAAGTCATAAAGAGAAGCATTTTTTAAAAACAGTTTAGGAGAATTAAAAGAAAAACAAAGAGATGCCCTGAACAAAGAAATTTTATATTGTTAAAAAGTAAATCAGAAAAAAAATTCCAAATTATACTTAGGAAACACATTAGGACCCCAGAAATATTTGAAACAGATTAAAAACTACAGCAAATTTGTCAGCATTAAATAAAATAGTTTCAATAAGCATTTAAATATGTTTCTGATAATTTTACATGAAATGCAAAACACATAACTTAGAATATAAATGAAAATATTTTAACCTGTTTCAGAAAGGCACAATGAAACTATTTTTTCTGGAGCTCCCTTGCAGTACAAATCCATATGGCGTGATCCCAGAGTCCTACACATAACACTCATCCTTTGAAGACCAGAGGAGAATGGAAATTGGCGAATAATTCCTACTTCATAAGGCATCTATAACACACAGAGAAGAAAAAAATTAGAATAAAAATATTCATAACAATGTTAAGTATGAAATAAAAATTCTGTCAATATCTACAAAAATTATGATATGGGAGGGGGAAACATGTCCTTTGAAAACATTCAAAATTCACGCTAATTGAGGGGGGGGGATATTCTACGTATCTAGTAGTAAATAGCATCATTCAGTATATCCATCATAAGAAAACTTGCAAATCAATATAACTCATGCACATTTGCAAACAGAGTATATAATGGCAGCAATTAATATAGTTGTGTTGTTTATTATAAAAGAACAGCTTTATTAGTAGAACAGAGTGATCAGATACATTTCTGAAGTTCTTCAGCTCAAATTTAGATAAACTTTCAAAAACATTTAATTTTTTAACTGTACTGCCTCTCCATAATTATCTCATTTTGTCACTTTTATTTCACCTGATTTATGTCTGTTTGTGGAGAATATTTAATACATTCACAAATTAACACAAAGAATTTCAACAAATGGTAGTAAGCTTTGTTCTAGAATGCATTTCAGGATCTGCACAAATAATATTAATATTTATCAGCAAAGCACATCATATAAAAATCATTAACATCACATGTGTATTTTGGTAGATCAACATGTCCATAATGTATTAACTTGACTTAATTCTGTAGAAATAAATTCACAGCTGACAACATAACATTTCATATCCTTTGATTGTAACTGTACTTTGTATAATCCATATTTCTCCAGACAAAGATTTGAATAAGATTTTACCAAGAAATGACACAAAAAGGATATTAAGCATCCATGTATAATGTTTTAATAATGAAGTAATGGCACACATTTCATATAATTTAATCAAATTCATATTAAGCAATCTGTATTCATATGTAAAAAAAGAAAATAATTATATAAAAAAAACCTTCAAAATTGAAATCATAAAAAGAATTTTGATCTATTGAATCTGTTACAGATTTATTATTTCTAATGCAGAAATTTAATATTAATTGTAGTGATCTCAATTTAATGTATAAAGCTATGTCAATAGAAAAACTGCTTCAAAACGCCTTCTTTAAATAAAGGTAACTATAAGCGTAGTTTGCTTAAATGTTTTGGTATTCATACAGAATCATACACGAGAATTACTATATACATCAGATAATTCATTTTTGTGGAAAAGAGAGACCACTACCTCATCAAGAAGCGAGTTATCTTTAGTAGGAGATAATGGAAAGCTGATAAGTTTATCATCACAGTTTGTTTCTTGGGCCAACTGAAAAAAGAGAAAATGCTGTGAAATGAAAAGTGAACATAGCTCAGTTGCATGCAATAATTAAAAAACAATTTCTAAATCTTCCACTAAAAAATAGTTTTAGTAAGAAAGTTTAATAATAAGAGAAAAAAAAACCCAATTGCTTTCAAATATTTAAATCGGACTGCTGCTAATATTTGCAATAAATTTCAAAGAAGTTATAGTAATTTAGTGAGGGAAAGGGAAAGAAGAAAAACCTTCAGAAGCAAAACAAAATATCTAAATGAACCAATAAAGGGTTAACTTTCTGCATTTAAACTGCAAAATTATGTAAATTAAACATTTTAACTCAATATCATTCAGCTGTATCTTTTCAATGATATACAAAATTTAGAAATCATTTAAAACATCACAGAAATGACAGTATAGACAACATTAGCTCAATCAAATTTTTTGGAAATTATCTCAATAATGTAAAAATTTTAATTTTATGGATTAAAACTTCTTTTACACAGCTCTAAAATGGCAAAATACAAAGTGTTCATAATTAAAGACCATATTTTTAAAATGTCTACAGATGAAACCATTATTCAAAAAGTTATAAAATTTGGTATAGGACATAAAGGGTTAGGAATGTTTATTATTTTTTGAGTAAATATATGAATGAAAATTCCACTGACAGAGTGCATTTTTAAAAAAAATCGCATATTTAGGGCTTTTTTTTTAAATTTAAATCTTACTACCTTTTTATTCATAGATTACTAGCACAATAAATCATGAATCATAAAGTTTAAGTAAAAGGCCTAAAAACTTTTGGTTATGCCTTCGACAGCAACTGCCATTAAGCATACTCACTGCTCTCAATTGGTGGTGGGGAGAAACATTAGTGGTGGCAAATGTTAAGGGATGTTACATTCGAGTTCCCTAATGAAATTTTTCCTCGAACACAAAAGCAGCAGCTAAGCACAAGATCTCTTACAGCAATATTGTTTTATAATTGCATTTGATCAAAAACTTGTTTGATAAATAATTTTTGAACAAAAGATTTAAATGAATGAAGATATAAAAATGAAAATTTTAATTCATATCAAAAGCAGCTGTTATAAAGCCTAGAAATTTTAAAATGGGCGAGTTTTTAATGAGCTAGCAATTGCTAATCAGAATGTTCTCAATTAGCTGAATGTGGCATTTCTTAATTGTATTGCTTAATCAAGATAATTCTGTAATATCTTAATATCCTATAGAAGTATTGGGCTTTGAAGCAGAAGCAAAAATGGCTACAGATAGTTAAAAATCTTGAAATAATGATAGTCAAACTTGAAAAAAAAAGTTTATTTAACATTCATTCTGGAAAAGAAAGAAAATCCATCAATGTGGAAAGAATTTCCACAGAAACAATAGAGAAGACTGCATTTCAGCTGGAAGAAGGTAAAGTTTTCAACTTATAGGGTAGTATCAGTGCCCAGCATGTGGCAGAAGAAATGGATATGTCTAGGTCAAATGTTCATAAGATCATGACTTTTTGAACAACAGTTTCATCTACACATAACTTTAAAAAATAGGACAATTTAATTATGGATATCCTGCACTTTATCCACAGCCAATTTTTCTTTTTATAGAAGATTACCAATAAATCAAACCATGAACAATTCCTTTCTTAAAGTTTCTGTCAGAAAAACCTTCAAAACTGTCACAAAAGAAAAATACTGAATTCACTTTAAAAAAATCTGAATTAGCATGTACCATTACATCTCCTTCAGGTCCAT
The DNA here is from genome assembly GCA_026543865.1 of Argiope aurantia. Taxonomy (NCBI): domain Eukaryota; kingdom Metazoa; phylum Arthropoda; class Arachnida; order Araneae; family Araneidae; genus Argiope; species Argiope aurantia. The sequence continues at coordinate 31,557 of JAPMOR010074532.1, forward strand.
TACAAGATATCTTAGATAATTTCTTTGTGGATGGACGTATTACAGTAGGATTCAGTAGATCAAATTTTGTGTTATCAGAACCAGGCTCTTCAAGTTCCTGTAGAAAACAAAGCAACATTAATTTCAGTCATGCCCACACAAACTAGCATACACATAAATATGAATTCAAATACATAAATAATTTAACTAAAATGAAATTTCACTTTAAAACTAAATCAATTCCAATATATTCCAAATATATATATATTCTGCTTTAAAAAAAACATTTTTTTTTTTTTTTTTTTTTTTTTGTATTCAAACAGATTTAAAAGAAATAGCACACACCCATTTGGTAGCATTGAACATCTTCAAATCCATTGGGTCACCCCGTATTTCTCCATCAATAATTGTAAGAGAATGGCAAGAAGCCATGCAAACTTTTAATAGATCATGCTCAGATAGAATATTAACATCATGTTCTAGTTCTTTAAATCTAAAGAGAAACAAAACATAATTTAAAACTTTAGTTAATACTCTTAATTGTTTAAATTATTGCTGTATAAATTTTTTCAATTTAAATTTAAAATTACAAAAACTAATACCACAATTACAGAATCAACGAAACATTACTATTATAATAACACTATGACAAACTGTAATATAATTATGTTCACAAATTAAAAAGTATTTTAAAAAATGATGTGAAATGATTACACTTACTTTCCTTCGGTTGTAGGAATGATACCCCAAAAGTCTAATCCTTCTTCAGTCAAAGTACCCGTCTAAATCAGAAAATAATAAATTATAGTACTCGGCAGCAGTAAATGGTATAATAAATAGGCGGATTAAATTTAAGTGAAATTGATAAAAGCTAGTGTGCCTAAAACAAACAAATACTAAGCAAATTTTTGTCCACATTGTGAAATATGGAACTTGGCGATTTGAAATCATCCCTCAACCAGTTCAAAAACTGAGTAAGTCTTATTCTCAATTTCCCATTCATTATTTGACAAATATATTTAAATATAACAATATAATTAATTGAATACACTTTCAATGTAATTTTCATTCTGCCCCCTCCCTTCTCCTCATCCAACTAACTAGAGTATTTTCTCCGAATCTGAAAGCCTTTAAAAAAAATTTAAGTTTAGTCAATTAGAAATAAAATTTGATCCTTTCATTCTCTTAATACTTATTTGGCAGACACATTCATATCCTAACTGCTTGATGATATCAGAGCTTATTAATAGATGTCCACAACTTTTAGTTTCTGCCAACCTTCTAAAAGTAGCACCACTATGTTAGCATACGATATTGAAAATTGCTGATAATCAAACTTATGCATCATTAAAATTCTTAAGTTTACTTATAAAATTAAATAAAACTATCAATGCATTTGTGTCATCAGGATATTTAAAACTGACTTGAGACACAAAGAAATTATTTAGAAATGCTTTACTTTTCTTTCAATAAATGTAGAAAATTATATTGGAAATACTGATTTAGCATGCAAATAAAGCTTAAAGACAATAAAAAAACTATTGCTTACGTTATTCATCTAAATATTCAGAAACAGAATCATAACTCATCTACCAATTCAGCAAAATCTGCTATATTTTTTTTATTAAAGGAACTGTTTCAACACATATGCCAAATGCTACTTCATTTTAAAGGGGGGGGGAATTGAAAGAAATTTATTTAATAAGGCAATATTAAACTTTTTTTTAAAAGTCTATTCTTAATATTTAATAGAAAAAAGAAATCTCAGAAACAGCTTATTTAACAAAAGTAATTCCCACATATATTGCCGAGTGTTCAAAGCTGCATGTGTTTATAATAACATCATTAATTTTACAGCAGGATCAGAAAATGAGTAACTTTCATTAAATTAATAAATAACATAAATATAAAATTGTAAATTACTTTATCAAAACATATCAATTTCAGTTTCCCTCCAATATTTATCCTAGGTGGACTAATGCAATATATTTTTTGCTTCTTCAGACGAGTTTGTCCATATACTATTCCTATTGACATAGCAGCAGGTAAAGCTGGTGGTACAACAATAGTGATGATATCTAAAGCACGGACAATTGTTTGACCTATGGGGGACTAAGAAAAGATAAATTAGCAATCAAAATCAAAAGATAAATTAGCAATATTAATGAAAATTAAAATAATATAATTAGCATGATATGTTATAAGCATATTAAGATATAATATAGCTCTATTACACACAGAGTACAGCTCTTTTCAATTACTGTGATGTTACAATAAAGGAACATGAATGAGTAATAATTAAAAAATTTTCTTTAAAGTTTTTAAGTATTTATAAAAAGAAATCTCAATTATATACATATGAAAAATTGCTATTTTATGGTAAGCAAATTAACTATTACATACACTTAAAAAATTATATTTAAATACTACTTACATCTCTCTCAATATAGCAGTAAATTGAGTAAGCCATTCCCAGGGCAGAAATGCAAAAAAGCAATACAACAAATTTTAATGAATCCATGTAGAATTTAAAACCTAATGGTTTTGGGAAAAGAATGGATCGAATCAACTCTCCTTTGGCTGTTGAGAAACCTACAAAACATTCAAGAAAATGAGCATATAACAATTTATAAATTACATAATGCAGATAAAACTAGCATGTTATTCTATCACTGTCCTGAATAGGCATAAGTAAAACCGATTCCATTTCACAGTTTTCAGTTTTATTGTCATTTTTATAAACTTATTTTCAAAAAAAAGTTTCAATAAATTATTATAACTATAAATAAAACAAGAGTGTAAAATAAAATGAAAGTACAGTCAATTCTATTCAATTAAAAAAAACTATAATTTTTTTTTCTGCCCTTACAAATTTACAAATTATAAAAGATATTCATAAGAATCTAAAATTAGCTTAAATAATATTATTTATGCATTTAATATATTCTTTTTTAAATTTAGATTTGCAAAATAAATTTACCTGTTCTCACAACAACAGCCAATACTCTATTGTTTTCATAATATCTAGTTTGAATAACTTCTGTTCCACAAAATAGAGTATGTCTTTTATGGGCAAGTGGGCAATACGATTCATCATCATGTTTGGACAGCGGAGTTTTAGTTTCTGGCACACTTTCACCTAAATTGAAAGAAAATGAAATTAGTTTTATAACAGTATTGAAGATTTTTAATATTCTTGATTGACTAATGAAACTAACATACCTGTCAGCATACTTTCATTCACAATGCAATTTCCAGTAATCAATACTGCATCACAGGGCATATGACATCCATGGGGAGGAATAGCCAACACATCACCAGGCACCAAATTAGAAGATGGAATGTCTTCAAACACTATAAAGATTTTCAAAAAGTCATAGTGAAAGCATCACTAGCAAACATTATCAATATTATTTTATAATAGTTTTGATGGCATTAATAATTTGATGGTATGGCATTGATTAATATGAAAGAATTGAAGTAGTGTGGTGGCAAGAAACTTTTCTTGCGATTGTCGAGACGACATCACTTTCGTTTCATCAGAAATTCTTTTTCGTCGGGCCCCAAGTTGGGTGCCAATGTGGTGGAATGGAGATTATTATGATCCATGCAGGAAGCAACAGGACGAATGGTTTTAGGAACATTTCTTTTAATAATCACATTCACACACTAAACAAGCACAAACAGAAGACATTCATGCTCGCAGCTTAACAGTTCAGCATCACATCTCATTCTAATTACAATCGCAATGCACTATGGGATGGCCTAATCAGGCATCGCCATCTAGTATCTAAAAGAGAAGATACGAGTAATGCAACTGCTACATCCTCCCCTTCTGGCTCCAACGACATCCCAGCAAGGAGACAGAATTTAAATTGCCTGGAAGTCTATTGGTTAAGAGTAATGCAACTGCTACAGTAGATTATGTAAAAAGAAAAATTCGTCACAATCTGAAGAACAAAATTCAGAAATTAAGCAAAACCTCATAAGCTAGCACATTCATAGACAAAGTAACATATGCCATGTTATAGCCTGGGACAAAGTGTGGCATCTCATTTATATGTTTGTGATGAGCTGAAATACAAAGCAGCATATGTTGCATATATTTAAACACAAAATACTATTCAAACAGTTTAGGTGGCCCAGCAATTAAGCATATGTATAAAATATAATATAAAATATGAATAAACAAAGCTTTGAAAATTTTTACAAATGCAGTTTTACAATACCTCAAAGGTAAGCTAAATGTCCAAGAATGCATTAAATTGCTGTTTGTAAATACTGAAATTTGTAGCAAGTATGAATAAATATTCATATGAAGAAACTAAGGCAGTTATAATCATTTCAAGTTTTAATTATGAATGTTAAAATGCTCTTTAGATATGGTTAATGTGTGATGTTTCTTACCGCCATCTTGTCTACGAACTGTAACTGTCACAGCATTGGAGCGGGAAACCATATCTCTTAAGGTTATTTGTTGCTAAAAGTTATAAAAAAATAAAAAGTTAGAATTGTACACTGGAAATGCATTTCTAAAAAATACATTTGCTTTCAAAATAGAACTAATCAGAAAAAATAAAAATTTTAAATTATGTTCAGTAAATATTCAATTAAAACTTTTTAAATGCTTACTGCAATTATGCAAATTATAGCATCTCCTTATTGTCGATAAAAATTGTAAAAAATATACAAAGGAACATTATTGTTCATTGAAAATTATATACTTAACTAAACTACCATACAA
>JAPMOR010074534.1:0-23711 GCA_026543865.1 Argiope aurantia
ACAAAAGTTACTGAAATAAAAAAAATAATATGAAATAAATCATTAACATGTTCTTTAAGTTGAAAATGTGATGAAATGTGAAACTAAATTGACCAATAACTATATGTATATTGCCTTAGAAAAAAAATACCTATGCTATTGGATGAGACTTTCTGTTCTGAAAATATGATATCACTTTGATTCAACTAAGTAATTGAATCAAATATTTACACAACACTTGAAACTTTTATGAATTAACAGTCATTTCTATATATTTTTTTCTGTCTTTTCTTCAAGGAAGATTTAGAATTATTTTGTGTAAGTATTTAGTTGTTATATTCATATTAATTTCATATCATTCATTATCATTTAATTGGATAAAAAAAATTTTTAGTCTTTTTAGTTTTATCCATTATTTCTATATACTATTTTTGTGCAGTTTTTTTTTAAATTCTTATTTTTATTTAAAAAGCATTTTTTACAAAATTCAGATATTTATGTACTAAAAATTCATTGCCTCTAACAAAATCATAAAGACTTCTGTTTGCAGTGCCTTTTTAATTTAATTTAATTTTGTTTATTACAGATATATTTATTGAATGCATTGTGAAAATCATCTTCGCTTGCTGTGGAATTATTTATACATAGAAAACTCTTTGTTCTTTATGGGAAAGACATTATCTCCATTCAATCCAAAATGTTTTATTTCAAAAGGCATACATAAAAGCTGCAAACTGATTCAACTGTGTTACATTTTGATGTAACAACTGAAATGAATAGTGATGAATTATATTTTGTGACTACTTTCACATGCTAAAATATGCATGTGACTAAATTCATATGCAATAATGACTTTTGTGACTAAATTTACATGTAATAATTTTAAAGCAGATGTAGTGTATACATCTTATACAAGGGTTTTGCATCAATAAAATGTTTTAGTAAATTTGACATATAACATTTTGATGTAATAGCAAATGTATTTCACTTTGCTTATACTACATTTAAGAATTATTTTAGTTAACAAGGTTCAAGTATTTTGTAAATTGGTACATTAACTGTCAAAAACGGTTACAATTATGATCATTATATCTTTCAATTTTAATTATGTTGTAAATATTTCATTTAATACTTGATGTTTCATTATTTGTCCATCCTTATCTTTTAGGATGCTTTTTGGATAGTTGCATCTAGTCATTATAAATGTGATTTTACAGTTTCATCCAAATATTTTTTTCTGTGCATGTGTGTGTAATTTTAGGGTGATGGATAATTTTTCATCTGGTTGGTGAAGATTTATTCTTGACCTATTTCACATCTTTCATATACATTCAATTTTTTAAAATTGCCATTATGTTTTACAAGGCATCAAAGACACTTTTAAATTTCCATAAGACAGCTTTTTTTTTATTGCTGTGCATAATTTAGTACATTCATAGAGATAAAGTGGATTGTTAATATCAGTTCTTAAAATGTATGAAGATAATATGGTCACTTTAAAAAAAAAAAAAAACCCTGCTCCAGCACATTCTACCCTAATATGGATATCAAGTCTTACATAAGCCAGTGGGAAGTATTTACAATTATTGTCCTTATTAAAGGTATAATGAATTGTAAACTGTTGCAATATGATGATTTTCATTAGAGTTATAAAATACAACAAATCTGGAATATAACAAGATTATATATATTTTTTAGTATCTTAAATCTAAGGTATTCCTTTGTATTCTTAATAGTACCTTCTTGGTATTCTTTTTAAGTTCCTTGGACATTTTACTTATTGTTATCAATCCAAATAATCAGTGAAGGCCTGTATAAAAGCATTTCCCTTGTTCAATTCTAGTATTGAGTTGCGGCAAATATTCTATTAAATGCTTTGAGGATAATTCTTGTCATAATTTTTAGTGATAGTCACAATATCATCAAAGAACCAAAGATTTAAGAACCAAATTATTTTTTATTGCCATATGTAAACATTCAAATGCAGAATGAATTAACTCGGAATATATCCTTAAGCGGTTATCGTAAAAAAATTGTACAGTACATGAGGTAGTAAAATGTAAAATTTTTCTGATAATTGTGAACAATATAAATTGCAAATATAAAATAAAACCATCCAGTATATGCTGACAAAGGCTAATTTTTAAATCAAGCAAAACGAAGGCAGTCTGATTAGTTTTGATTTCAGAATTTTTAGTGATATTCAATAAGGCTCAATCACAATACTGAATAATATTACTAATATAGCCACTTGGCAGTTTCAGCATTAGATTAAACTTTTATATAAGAAAAGAAAAGGGGAATGGGACTTCATTACTTTGAAAAGAATGCTAAGAAAAATTTATAGTAGCTTTCCGAGCTTGGTACAGTTAGCTTTCCTATGGCTGAAGGAATCTGAGTTTGATTGTATTTCACTCTTATTTAGATGTCTTAAATTAACTCCATTTTTTTGTATAATTGATTGAATTAAAGAAATGTAATATACTATGGAATCTGAATGGAGTTTGTGGGCTTATCATAATGTGTGTTGAATTTTCACAAAACATTTAAAATTCTTACACAAATCACAAGAGTCCTCTTAAAATTATTTGTAGGGACATAAGGCCACCAGTAGTCATATTATTTGCATGCTTTTTTTCCCTTCAAAATTCATAATTCTTTTTATTTAAATATATATTTTACCCTATTTTGATGAGTTTAAAAAAAAATGGATTTCAAATCTTTTGACTGTTTGAATTTTTAATAGTTTGTAGTAAAGTTTTTAATGTTTTACATTTCTTTTCATGTACATTTGATGGATTTCTGATAGAAATAAATAATTTCTATATTTAAAAATATTGAAATGTTTTTTTTTTATTATTGTTTTTCTGCCTAGTTGAAATAAAACTTAGTAGGACAGGCTTTATTGACACAATAGATATCTCTAAAAAATGTATTCTAAATTTTAAATTTAAAATGAAAATCGAAAGTAAAAAAATAATGTTTTAAGATGATTACATCAAATATCGCTTTTCTTGATGTTACAAAGTAAATTGGAAGCAGAAATATTGGTGTAGTTCTTTTAACATCAGATTTTCTTAAATGCAAAATAAGAATTTTAGATTTCATTGCTGATTATTTTAACACTTCTTCCTTTCATTTTAAATTAAAAAAATTAACATGTATGCAATAATATTCTGTATTTTAATCTTTTGTACTTCACGTATTTGCCTGTTTTTGTTTGTTACATATGCTGATGATGACAGCATATGCACATGATTTAATTTAATAGATTCATTGCAAAGATCCTGTACTTGAAGTGTTAAACATATAGTCTGATGCTAACAAGTTCTTTCTTGCAATTTAAGAGACACTGATATAAGATGCTCTGTGAAATTCTTACACAAACAAGATTGAATTTTTTGAAAATCTGATTAAACATGGGGATTCATCAAGATCTCAAGTTCTCATTTTTTTGATGATTACTATATTATCTCTATATTACGTATACAAGAAAGTGAAGATATATTCCACTTGAATAGAATAAAAACAAAATTTCGTTAATTTCTTTTAATAATTCACAGAGTAGCAAACAATTTTTGTGGGCATTTTTAAAATTACTTGCATTAATTTAAACTGCATTTAAAATTACAAACCTTTTAACACATTGAAGATTACATAGAAATGTCTCCATTTTCAAAATAAATAATTCAAATAGAGCATAATTTAAATGTGATAAATTCTTGAAGAAGTAATTTAACAAGACAATCCATTACTTATAATTTTTATTTATGAATAAATTTTAATTATAGCAAAATCTATTAATCGTTCATTTTAATGTTTAAAAATTTACTATTTCTTTTACTGAACAAAAATTTATATTCTGATAAGGAACTATATTGTGGTAAGCCTTGCATAATTGTGTTTCTTTGACATTGTTTAATATACATGATTAATATAAGTTTTACTGAATGGTAACATTTAAAACAGTGGATCTATTGAAAAAATTGCATTACGAAATACGAACATAACTGTAGGGCAACAAATATAGAATGCTGTCAAGAAAGGGTGCAACTGCAATTTTTGTTAGGAAATGTTAGAAACATTAAATGTATTAGCTGTAGTATGTTGGCTTAATTTTTTATTTTTTTTCCTAATAATTTATTGGTTGCTCGTAAGATGACATCCCAAGAATAATTCACTTGTTGATCTGTGGCTTCAGCGTAGCATACACAATAACGGATGACATATTCTCTGCCGAGAGATGTAGCCACCATGTACATTTCTCCAGCTTTGTTTATCATATCAAGCAATTTCTCATTCAACTTATTCGACCCTTTCAGTCTAAAACAAACGAGACCAAAATTGACTTCATTTTTGATTTCAAATCTTTCATCTTCCCTAACTTTTCTCTCAAAAAGCTTGGCCAAATATATGTGGTTTCTAATATAATGCTGAAGACCTTGAATTCCATAAGATCTGATCGTAAACCATAATTTCAAAGATCTGAAACGGCGACTAAGAGGTATTCCCCAGTGACGATAATCCAATGCAAATTTCTGTTGATCATGAGCCAAATATAAAGGATTAACTACTAGGCATTCCATGAATCTATAACGATCTGTTACCCACATTGCAGAGCAGTCGTAGCAGACGAGCATCCACTTAGTGGGATTCATATTGAAAGATGTTGCATATTCAATACCATTCAAAATATATCTCATTTCGGGACAGATCATTGCATTTCCACCATAGGCCGCATCAATATGCAACCACATATCGTATTTTTCACAAATCGGACCTATTTCGTTCATTTTATCGGATGATGCGCAAGATGTTGTCCCAATGGTTGAAACCACAAAAAATGGGCGGTATCCTTTCTTGATATCCCTTTTGACAGCTTCTTCCAGTGTACTGCCTCGAAGTCTGAATTTTTCATCAGTTTTGAGGATACTTAATTTCACTTGACAAATCATGGCGGCCTTTTCTACGCACGAATGTGCTTCTGATGAACAATAGGCAACAAGAGAAGACATCAGCGTTCCTTCTGCTGCTGTCGGATCGTTTTTCTTCATAGCTTTTATAGCTTGATGTCGCGCCGCTAGAAGGACAACAAAATTGCAGTCGCTAGCAGAAGTTTGCAGGACACCACCTCCTTTACTGCCTGGTCTGCTTAATAAAAACTGATCTGGCAGGCCAATCATTTCTCCTAGCCAATCCAAAACAATAGTTTCTAATTCCGTGCAACATGGACTTGCAGCCCATGAAAATCCATTGATGGCTAGGCCATCAGATATAAATTCTCCAAGAAGAGACGGGAAAGAGCAACCAATTGGGAAAAAAGCATTAAAATTTGGATGTAGCCAATGAGTGACACCTGGCATGATGATTTTTTCAACATCTTCCATAATTTTCTCCCATGGTTCACCTTCTTCTGGTGCAGAGCTTGGAATCACTTTTCTTAAATATCCTGGTTCCACTGTTGATGTAACACGCCGTTTACCAATATTGATATAATAATCAACCATGTAATCAACCAATTCTTTTGCTCTTTTCCTGTATTCTTCCACATCCATATTTGAAAATCTATAAAGTGCAAAATGCCGGTATTGTTTGTAACTCTTATAAAAAAATCAATTTTATAAAGATATATCAATTTTTATTTCATTTCAATTGAGAATGAATAATTTACTTTTAAATCATGTCGATTTTATATTTAAAACAATTTGTTATTTGAAATTCTCAGTAAGAATATTCTATTTGATTGCATAATATTATCTGAACTATTATATCATAGGTATGTAATTAATCAGTATATTTTTCAAACATTCATTAGAATTATTCAGGATGAACATTATGAAAAAATTTTTAATACGAAACTGCTGCCACTCCGAAAAATTAAATTCAGTTTCTTTTTTCATTTGGCATTATCTATTTGTTAAACGTGCCTCAGTGTTTCATCTTTATATTGCATGAAAGAAGTTAAAGACCAAAAAAAAAAAAAAAAAAAAAAACCATATAAAGTCTATTGGTAAATTTAATGCTTATCTAAAAGTAAAATTCAAAGACACATCAACAAAATGAATTAGAGCATTTTATTAAGAAATGCTCTGCTTCCGTTTCAATAAAAACTTTGGGACCAGTTAATAAAATCTATGCTGTTATGAGGAACCGAGACAATTAAGTTAGAGTTGCGGTTACTGCTGATTCAGTGAGAATTCTGCATCACCGATTCAAGATAATGCTAATATGTAAAGTTTTTATATTTATATTGAAGAAATTTAATATTTTGAATGATAGATAATTCTTCATTAAGAAAGATATGGCAGCAAAGCGAAAAATTTCCCCACTTGTTACAAAAAAATAAACATTTGAAATCAGTGAAGCTAAAAATCCGCGCCACGATACCAAAAGAAATCATTCTCATGTCAATGAAGAAACAAATATAATGCCGGGTTTACACTCGGCCAGTAGGCAGCGCATGTTTAGAAAGGCTGAAAAATGCTATACCGTCGATGGAAAGTAATTGTCCCGACTGGACAAAAATATGCCACTGTACTGTATTTTTTTCTTACTGCGCATGCGTTTGTAAAATTTGGCGAGTTTTTTGGCGTGAAAAAATTGGTCACTTATTATTGATTAATTCTGATATTTTTTTGCTCTTTGTTCTTTCTAATACAAGATTGTGTGTATGTGTGCGTGTTTTCATTTTATTTACCATTTTTTTCTACAGTTTTCCTAATTTAAGTATGCTGACTTTTTTTTTTTACCATGTTTCTTTTTGCAAATATCCTTCATTTTAATACCATACACAATAAAAAAAGAAAAATTCAGGGAAGCCGAAACGGCAATTTATAGCCAAATATGGAATGTCTGAATCGATCTTCTGAAATTGTGGCAAACATAAATTAATCCTTTTCTATGCATACGCTGCCTACTTGCCGTCTTATAACTGTCCGAGTGTAAACCCGGCATTACATTTCCATCACATCCAGAAGTCAAAGTAGAAGTGTCAATCTTCTTTTCACCAATCATTTTAAAAAATCAAACGTTGTTATAAAAATTATTTGATATATACTTTAATTCAATTGGAATTAATAAAGATATTTTTTAAAAAGTGGAAGTCATGTAAGACCAGAAATCAGTTTTTAGGTAGATTTACATTCAGCCAGCTACACAATATTTAATAAGACTACGCATGCGCAAAAATTGTACAGTTGCAAGTACTTGTCCCGTCGAAACAAGAACTTGTTATCGTCCACTCTTTTACTTCTGCGCATGCGTGACTTATTGGAATCTCATAACTGTCTGACTGTAAACCCACATTTATTTGAAACTTCATGTATTTATTTTTATCGATACAGATTATAATAACAATTTGAGATAAATTTCGATATATTCAAATTATAAACATTAAAGAGAAACGCATATCATGAAGTTCCCCAATGGATTGCTTAATTCAGAAAGAGGTAAGTGACAAAACTACTATAAATTTTATCAACTCAGAAAGAAGTTTCTCTCTTTTTAAAGAGGGAAATTAAGGAAGTGCAAAACGGTTGTGCAAAATCAATCTAAGGTAGCTAAAGTTATTATTTTCAATAATATGTAATATAGAGAAAGTATAGTAATTGTTAAAAAATTTGAACACGAGAGTTTGACGAATCTCTACTTTTTACACCACCCTGAGTTAGAAAAAAACGCATTTTTGGAAAATGTTCGTCTGTCTAACTGTGACAAAGATAACTCAAAAATGCTTTGTGCTATATGGATTGAAATTTGTTATACGGTCTCTACAACAAAATTGCAGATTTCTATCAAATTTTTAATAAAATCTGCGCAGAGGAAGTCCGTCTGTCCGATAATTACGAAACGAAGAGAGCTAGATAAATTCGGCACACAGATTTAATATTTATATTCTAGTTACCTGTTGAGCCAAATCGAACCACGTATTGACTGTCTCTCGTTTTGTACTTTCAGAAAAATGCAAACGGTAGTTCAAAAATGGAATAACTTAAATATAGTACGTTATTTTGTTATTACTAATGTAGTTTTGTGTCACTTTTTTTTAATTGGCTGAGAAAAAGCGTGTCTAAAACATAAATTCGGTTTTCGGATACTATGAAGCACATACCAGGGATTGACCCCCAATTGACTCGGCAAGGATCACACGAAAAAGTCAGTAAAAATGCTCAATTCACGCTGAAAATTAATATTTCGAAATTTGCACGTCTATGCCATGTAAGACGTTCTCTGGCAAGACAACTTTATTAGAGTGTATGCGAGAAAGTTTTAGAGAGATCACTCCCACTGTTTTTTTTTCTTCTTCTTTTTCAATTGTAGCTTAAGTTATATTTTACGAGTTTAATTATTATACTAAGTAAAACTTTATTATAATTATTAAATTTTGACAAGGGCAGATAAATTGAATTTACTGCGTGTTTACATTTCTTGTAATAAAAATACTTTACGTTTCATATCTATTGTACACTTACTTGTGAAATAATTTTTCTTTTATTTATTGATATTTAGGATATTGGTTTTAGATAGAATTTTGCTCTAAAATTTGTGATTTAGTCTCTCTGTTTAATTCCTTTTATTCAATACTTTGAACTATATTTTGTTTTATTGTTATTTATATTTCTCATTTATTTTTCATTTTTCATTTATGATTTATTAAAAATTAATTGCTTAATACATTGATCAATTATCTAATATAATAATTTGTGTAGTCCCCATTTATACAAATATGGTGCAAAAGTAAGGACATACATCAAGTAATAAATATATCGCTCGAAATAATCAACTTTCTTCCCTTCTACAAAATCCTACTTTCAGAAAGCTATTTCAGATTTAGTTTAGTCATTATCTAAAGATTCTATTTTGGGAAAATAAGAGTAGGATTGTGGTTCCCAAATAATCGCAGTAAAACCTGGCAACGCTCAATTTAATTTAAAAAATAAATTTCATTGAATTCCTTTTAAATTTTGATAATAAAATCAAAATGTGTCAAGTAAAATTAAAAGCCTCTTCCCCTTCTTCCCTTTTAATTTCGTTTTATTTATATAAAGTTATTAAAAAAAATCAGAAAATAAATTTTAAACTGTTTTTATACATGCAGATTACTAAGAATCTGTAAAATTGCTTTCATACACTATAAGTAAAATCACTAGAAAAAGAGATCTATAGAGCTTCTAAATGATAATCGGCTCTGACAACGAATTTAGAGAAAGTTCTAGAAAATGCAAGAATTAGGGCAATATTACGATTATTAGTCGTGACTCTTAGATCCTTCTAGAAAATTTCATATTTTGTTTGAAGATTATAAAATTCTATAAAGTGAACTCTCTAACTGTGGATTCTGAGTGCTATAGTTATTTCAAATTTGGAAAATGTGTTTGTATTGTTACGAATCTGTGATGCTGCTTCCCAGCATAGTTGGTTCCATCATCAGAAAGACTGTTTTACAGTCATCTGTATTGGATGGAGTCCGGGTGTCGCGTCGGTTTTCCCAGAGCTTGGCGACGAATTTGGCGACTTTGGCACAAAATAGATTATACCCGAAACATTGAGAATTTTCCCGATCCGTCCATTAGGAACCGAGATACGCCTCGAAAGTTCATGATTGGTTGAGAGGCTTCTAGCCGCGCTTCCTGAGACCTATAAAAGGAGGCAGTCTGCAGCTGCCGGAGTAGTCGGAATCGACGGTGAAGAACGAGTCTTACAGAGATTAGCAGAGCAGCGACGGAGTCAAGCTAGTGCTGAACTAAGCTGTGCGCTACTGTCTGCAGTAGAGTCTTGTTGTGTGCACGTCTCGGCTGAAGATAATTGTCTTCTCTATGCTGTATATAGTTGTCGTCTTTGTGCTGTCCTGTGTGTCTTCATGTAAATAAACGTCGTTGTTTTTTTCCTACTGCCGCCTGCTGATTGAGCGTTCTCCACACTATATCACTTCCACTATCCAAACGAACCGGGAAATTTCGTAACAGTATTGTAAATTTCTAAAAGAGCTCTTTTTTGCATACAACTCTAGTTTGTTTTTAATGTCTGTGCATCGTATTTTCTATGGAATAAAACGTTTTTTTTTTTCATTCCCAGGTATGTAAGATTCTTTTCATCAGATGATTTTCGTAATGATATTAATACATTTAAAAATATAATTATTAAAAATTTAAAATTGATATCAAAATTTTTGCATATTTGCGAATATAAACCAAAGAAAAAAAATCGATGACATATTTTGACTTCAAAATCTGGTTAATGGATAGTACATGCTAATCAAAAGTTGCTTTTGTTTGAGAATGCAAATTAATTTGCTAAATAAAGAAACAAATAAAAACAACAACCATGGAATGCATAAGATTTATCTACGGAACTGAAATCCAACTATCTTATAAATAAAGAGTATAAGATGGTTAGGGATTAGAGACTATACTTAATTAATAATTATTAATAATAACTAATTAACTTATACTTAATTAGTAATACTTAATTGATAATTAATTATAATATGCTTATTTGAGACAAATTCGAACACATATTTCCAATTATTTGCTAAACATCTGAACATTAAGTCGTAGTGTAGCAATACAAAATTCTATCTGACACATATAAAGAATGTATGTTCTAGAATAAACTTTATTACGAAAGTCTTTTTTTTTTTCAGTTGCTTTTTTTTTTCTGGTCTTTACAGTCACTTTACTTTGCCACAGAAATATATGCAAATTTGATAACAAAGGAAATGAAATAAAATCAAACTAACTGAACTATAAAAGTGTCGTATTTGGAAATGCTGCACAAAGGAACTGCTATTGCATATTTTGTTTTCGTGAAACAAGGCAAGTTCTTAAAAGCAAAAGCCATATTAGCTCCAAATTTTCTTTTTTTCTTAATGAACTTCTTAGGATTCTAATCTGAAGACGAAAACTGGGAAAAAACGACATCAATAGGTGGGATTGACCTTTTGGAAATTTTATCGCATACTCTTCGGTGAAGGCATTATTCCACCCTCTTCTACTTCCCATAAAATTTTATACCTTGAATTCCACGATTGCTCAGATTTTCACTTTCGCTTCGTAGTATTGTAAAGAAAATAGATATGCAGTTTGAATGTCTTTTTTTTTTTGACCATTTGAAATCAAAATTTGATATGCAGAACTACAATTTTAATAACAAAATCACATAAACATTTTTATTTTTTAAAAGTCATTATGCATTTTAATAATCGTATTTGCATCATATTAAAGTACAAGTCAACAGACATCCAACTCTTTGACAGATTTGGTTAAAATTTTATAATAATCTAGACATCAGATGTTAAATCTGTGCACTAGATTTCATTTACTAAAATCGTTTCATTTTGAGTTAATCGTCTTTACATATATGCGGAAATATAAACTGATAGAGATCAATGCGTTGATGGGTTTGGTTTAAAATTTGGTACGCATCTACACTTTAAATATTAAAACTGTGTATTAAATTTTATCCATCTAGTTCTTTACTGTTTGCAATTATTGTGCTCACTCACTCCAAGACAGACAGACATAATTATGAGGCATAGATTTCGTTCAAAATCTGTTAGAAATCTACAAATATGGTATAAAAATACATACTGAATTTCATCTGTTTAGCTCCTAACAATTTTGAATGATCGTGTTTACAGAAATAGTGACGGACAAACAAATTTCCAAAATTGTGTTTTTCGGACACAAAGAGATCAAAATCATATTGGATTAGACGCCAGGGCATTCAAATATCTTTTGGTATGAAAAGATGGATTATTTTACAGAACCGGTCGCGGAGTCGAACCCATACTTTGAATGAATTATTGTTGAAGATATTATAATTTATTACCGGAGAAACTCCTTCAAAATATGTACATATTTTATCAACATAGCAAATGCAAAGAAATTCTAGGAAATATTCCATATACTCTATTCCTTACCACATGGATTAAAAATGGAAGGGTAGGAGTAATAATTAATTCAGATCTAATTATCCGCATGATTATTATCTCAACTGTACAGAATAAATTTGAACTTTATAACAACCCTTACTATCTCTTTTAAAATCAATAAGGAAAAAAAAAAATGCAATGAACATATTTTTGTGCACTGCTTGAAATATTAGCTCGTATAATAAATTTTTGGGACAAGATCATTCTTAATATTATGAATTTTGTCACTAGCAGTTTTGCTCCAAAAAATTGTTTTTCATAAGCACCATCTGCAAATTTTTCTTTGATTGCTGACACGTCTTGATAACTATTAACTGTAACTCTTTGGCATTAGGTGCCGACAACCTTTGTTACAGATAACAATTTACCGATTACAATAGTAATAATAATAATGAATTGGTATTTTTTTATTTTTGGTAGAAATTAAAAGATTGAAGAAATTGATATTAGGTAAAGTGTAAAACAAAGTGTAATGGTATGATAGGTTTATAAAGACGTTCATATATAAGTTATCATATGAATAAAGTGACAAAATAAAAATCATTATAAAATTAAAGATTTAATACTTGATTGTAGTTTCCTTATATCTGTGTGAAAGAGCATTTGTTTTTTATTAAAATATTAAATTAAAAAAGTTGTATTTTTAAAATGATGTCTTAGAAAAAAGTATACCGAATATAAATAGATTGTCAGACGCATGGATGCCGATAATATGGAGATTCATCAAAATGTTGCAGTCGAATTTCTCGACTGTATGCCTCATAATAAAAAAAGTGCAAATAGCTTTTAAAATTTTTAAAAATTGCATAAAGATGGGTAAAAATAGATATTTATTAATATTTGCTAAATTGTATTGTGGCATTCTATTTCTTTCAAAACGGCAATTCACATTTCTGAAGATAGTTACATGAAAGTAAAATATTATTCTCATATTATTTCCACTCTGAATTATCTTTTTTTAATGACATCTATCTCCTGTTATTGGAAAAGAATATTATTTGTGTTCACCAGTTTGACACTGCAGATGTTTCCATCTGGGATGAGCCTTGTGATTCTTTTATTGACCGAGTTCTGATATGGGAATGTGAATCGTTAAGTAAGCGATAGTTTATCGATTGGTTTGTTGTGTTTAAACAGTATATGCTAGACAACGCAGCTGAGTAATTTTTTTTGTTGTCATATAAAGAATGATGAAGCAAGATATCTTGCCAGTTTCAAGGTTGCTGAGTAAGGGAATTCTGAAGCATCCAGCATCAACTGGATTTTAATTAGCTAACAATTCACGCATAGAATGTCTACTTGAGTATTTTGTGGACTTGGATCTATTGTTTATTTGAAATTTGTCTGAAGTTCTGCTGAGCAATGAAGTTTATATGCCAAGTTTATATTATGGAACTGTTGATTTTGAAGGCAGTATTGGGATCTTGATTTTTATCGGTTTATTATGTTTACTCAGTAACGAATGAGATATTTTGCTATTAACATTCTGAATTTCTAAAGTTGTATAGTCTGAATTGCCATTTTAATATATCAGTTAAAAAAATACCGAATTTTAAACAATGGTCTTTACTTAAAGAATATCAAAACAATGTACATTTGCAACGTAATCGTAGTGAATTCATTATTTTGTCGTTAAACAAGCAGCAAATCAAGACAAGCAAATTATCTGGTTTTTCAAAATGTGAGAGAAAGAGAAAAATAAGCTTTTCACAACTAATAACGAATTTTTCTGATATCCCCCCCCCACATCAGGTATAATCACACAGTCTTATATTTATGCCAAAAGTGAAAAAAAAGAACGCAGTACTACTTGTTATTTGTTGCGAAAAATTCAATTTTCTTTCTTCCTATCAGAGCTCCTGGTAAAGTGATAATTTAATTGTGCTTATATAATTACTGTTAATATGATTCTTGTGCAAAAATTTATCTTCTTTCTTATATATGAAATATGCAGAGAAAAGTATAAATCATAAAAAAATAAAAATTTATCAAAAAAGCAGGATCGTCGGAGAATGCCTATCTATTAAATTCACTTCTATTTGTACAAATTCGAAGACTTCCCCCCCCCCCCAATAAACATGCACCACCACAAAAAAAACTATCTTTTTTTCCCTTATCATTTCCGATTATATATTTTTATTTTTCAAAAAAAAAAAAAAAACAGTGAGAAGGAATTAAATTTGAAAAAAATCTCCCGAATGTTTGCTAAAAACATTAAATAGCATTCAAGTGATAAAAGTGCTTAGTTTGAACATCGAAAATCACTTTCAGGTATATTAAATGAGACAAAAAATATTTACTACATATTTGATTTTCAATATTTTTTTTGAAAATTATCTGAAATTATAAAACGAACTTTTCGAATATAATTTTTTTCAAAGATGATAAGTATTCTCTGAAGACTGTTTCTACCGATGAATTAAAAAAAAATCGGATATAGATTTGAAATTTTTACCTTGTAGAGTATATTGGTCTATTACTTTGTTTCGTAGTTTATCCGATTGGGAACCAATGAAGCACGAACGAATGATTGGGGTCGAACTGAAATTACCAATCAGTATCGATTGAGTCCAAAAATTGATACCGAATTCCTGATACGCAGAATCAATTTCGTATGAATGGTACTTTTGTGTGACTGATAAAGTATCAGGTATACAGAGTATCAGATTCACAGGAGTAAATTTAAGATATATTTAAATAACAGTGCAATCAAATGCATCGTTAAATGAATCCAAAGCATTACAACATTGAGTGAATAATTTCCTTCAGTGGTATGTAGTGTCTTTAAGAAAAAGATTGAAGATGAAAGGCACTGCAGTGATTGAATATACATTTGCATTCAAATTTTCCATTTATAGCATTGATTAAACAAAAAGTACTTATAAACAGACAACCAAATTACTTTATATAAAGAGATTTTGATTAATGAATGATCTTTCAGGAAATGGAATCATAAGAAATCATGTTTCGATATGATTTTATGATGATATATGACCATGTTCGTATAAATGTTTGAGCATGGATAAATAAAAAAGGAATGTAAGACTTTTATAAAAATGAATATAAATTATGGATGAAATAAAGAGAAATGTTTTCAGAAAATAAGCTCTAATACGTATTTTAGATCAGAAATTAATATAAGACATAATTAAGGCATTAATTTTAATCAATTTCCTTAAAACACTGTATATTAATCATGATAAAGGTTTTCACTATAAACAAAAAAGTTTTATTGAAATAGCAAATTTTTCTTAAGTAAGCATACATTTGTCTCGTTATTGATAATTATCTGATAATGATAAACAATGCATGATTACTTTAAATACTGAAATAAGAATAAAAAAATATTATTATCTTATAGTAAAATTCCAATAAAGATTTTTGATTGAAAATTAAATGTTTTATTTTTAAATTTATAGGAACAAAAAAAAATTCTGAAATTAAAATTAGACTCATTATAATTGGAATAAAAATGCTTTGACCCTCTAAAAATGCAAAAAAGGTTTTTTCACAGTTGTTTCAAATTATTAGAATTCTTAATTCTTTCTTTTGTTTTAAAAGCATTTAACTTTATTGCACGAAAAGAGAAAAAATTTTGTAATCCACTTTGCAAATTTAACAGATATTTATGTTTTTGGCATCACTAAGTTTGAAAACATCAATATTTGTTCTAAATAAAACTGTTAAATAGTTGAAATTTAGCACAGTATTTTATTACCAGATTTCTAGGCTTAAATTTTATTTGGATCAAGTACATCAAAGGAATAGCAATTCTCAACAAGGAACTCAACATTCTTCAAACTTATAATGAGAAGCGGATAGAAATTTTGTTTTCAATGTAAGGCGACACTGTGGTATATTTGGAAAAGTTAAATGTTAATCATATAGCTACTGACTACTTAGCAAAGAATGACTTTTATATCCAAATAAATATGGACATAACAATTCACAAATATTACTGTGTAAGTTCAATCCTCATAAGTTCCTTGGCTAGTGAGAAGAATATGTTTTTTCAGCAATGCAAAACGAAAAAGTCAATTTTAATCGCAAAATACAGGTTGGCTTAAAATTGTTTATTCTTCTACTCTTTTAATGTCATTACCATTTTTTTTTTATAGATAATGAGGATTTTGGAGAAAATTTAATGATTTCTTCTATCGACAAATCAGTAATGAGTATTCGTTCTGTGTGAAATTCAGGACTTGGAATATATTCATAAGTGTGCATATATAAGATTGCCAGAAAATTATTTAGTATAGAAAAAAAAATTCCTCTATATTTTCTCTAAGTTCCCTCTAGATTCCTTTCTCCTTAATATTTTCTCTAATTCCTCTTTTTTAACTTTTGGCAAATTAATTACGATTATATAATATACTCTCATATTTATTACATCATTTTTGTACTATAATTTAAAAAAAATTATGTACTTAATGTAAAGTTATTTGTTCATTAATATTATTATTTTAGTTTTTTATTGTAATTATTTCGTTTTCTAGTTTCCCAATTGTCTTTCTTTATAGTTTTGCATTTTATCATTATTTTTTCTTTTTAAATTCATATATATATATATATATATATATATATATATATATATATATAGGTAATGATATTTTAACTCTAATTTCAATTTAATTAATTTTCAAGATTTTATCTTAATTTAGCCCATAGTAACTTTATTCTAAAATATTCTCTTATTTCGTGATCCAATTCCACTATCTCTACTTATTTAATTCAAGAGAAGCTTTGTTAAATTGCAGAATCAGCTAAAATAACTTTCCCATACTCCGCGTGAAAAGGCAAAATACCGCTGATGAGGCAAATTCTTTTTTAAAATCTCCCTGTGTTTCCCCTGCCTTCTCCACGCGTGTAACGAAAGTCCCTATCGAAAGCTCGTAATATATTAGCGCTATGAAGAAATGTTTTCCCTATCAAAATCATAGGTTATATAAGACCAGGGATAAAATGTCCAAGAGCTTTAACCTCATTCCTTTTTTGTGTCGTTCTGTGTGCTCATCGCTTGTATATATGCCTGCTTCTTAAAAATGAAATAAAACGACGTCACGAAATAGCAAGTCTCTTCACTGTCTTCAAACTGCATTCTGCTTCACATAAAATAATATTACATATATATATATATATATGTGTGTGTGTGTGTGTGTTCTTTTTAAATACATTCTTCTACATACTTAAATATATTCTTCTACATCTTCTACATATTCTAATTAAATGACAACTTCATACGCTCTTATTGATATTCTACGAGACTAGGATTTTTAAGCTGATATTGCGCAGGGAGAAACCTCTGCATGAATTGTAATTATGTCGAAAAGTAATAAATTGGCAATAATTTCCTTTCCGTTTAGTGTTCTTCCTTACATTTTTCATCATTGTGTACAAAATTACGTACCTTACTTAATGATATTCCATCATAATTATTCTTCAGTACTTTTATTTATTAATTAAAAAAATAGGTTAAAAGTTGATTAGTAGTAGAAAAGCAGATTAAATAGTTTAATACATTTATTTTCGTAAAGCGCTTCAAATAAAAAGCTGAAAATTGGTGATATTTATACTTTTGAACTGTGTGAGAAGTCACTAAAGTTGAATTGCAAAATAAATAAATAAAATAAAATAAATATGAGGAATGGTTAAATCTTTTGTTCTAATATAATTTTTTTATTATTAAAATCCTGTTTGTGGACAGGTTGAATATATATAATAATTTAAGTAACGTAACATGTATTTTTATATTAATGAATTTTTAAACATCATTAAAGTTAGTGAAGTTTTAAAACAAAATTTTAAACTTGAGAAGGTTTTTCTCCCGATATTTTTTATATATTTAAAAATCATTTGACCCGCTCTGACCAATTTTGTTCCATGATGGAGAAAATCGATTTTGTTTATTGGACCTCTTTCATTTGATAGCTGGATCAAAAATTTCAGACTGATCTAGAATTTCGGTGTTAAGGCCACGCACCAAATTTCATTTATCTAGCTCACTTCTTTCTTGAGTTATCATGTTTGCATACACATGGACAGACAATCAGTCAGACAGTATATTCTTTGATCAATTTAATACAAAAGCAGACAGGAATCCATAATTTTGATCTTAAGAACATATACAAGTATTCACCCATCTAGCTTCTTGCATTTTTGAGCTATAAACTCGATAAAATATTACATAAGTACGAATAAATAGTTGGGGGATAGTTAACTTATTGATAATCCAAAATATGATATATTATATCGACAATCCTTGTAATGAAACCACATACCGAATTTCCTCTATTTCGATGCATTTTTGTATAATTGGGAAGTCAATTATTTGATTGTTGACCAATATTTGAAATAAATCAGCAATTTTTGAGAAAAAAAAGGAACCATATATTGAATTCCATTTATCTAATTTTTTTTTCGACTTTTCATTCAAAGATTGACATAATTCGTTTAAAAACATTTTATGATTCAAGGAGTTTTAAAATGTGAAAAATTATCGAAAGTTAAAAGTCAATTCTTTTTACCGTTTATAATACTTCAAATAGTGTTTTATATGCGAGAATGTAAAAGAAAGTCTCTGAATGTATTATTGAAATGTGTATTAAACGAAATTCCTAAATATATGTAAAAAATAGTTTGTTAGATGGAAAGTTAATATAGATGATGGTTTCTTATTAAAATCAAATTGTTATTGTACCTTCGGCTAAATCAGAGAGCAAATAGAACAGTTTATCACATTTATTTCAACAAATATTTTATTTAAAATTATGTAATAATGTTAAAATTGATATTTTTTTCAGAATGCTCAATATAAAGCATGAAAAAACATTTATTCAATTTCAAAAATAAATAAATAAATAAATACATTTGAAAAATCTTATTCAATATTTTGTGAATGATTAAATTTAATAAGTGATGAGCTTTTTAAGTTTTATTGCAGGATAATTTCAGTGCATTCTTTGAAAAATTTATTATTTAATACGACCTCAACTTCTAAGGATGGCCTTGAAAACACATTTTCATCTGTTCTCTAAAGCGTCCATCAAAAATAATTCCAGCAAACAGTTGAGAAAAAAAAAAAAAAAAAAAAAAAAAAAACTAAACACTTAACCTTTATTGTTGTCGTTTCATTGCGTCTAAAGCAAACAAAAGAAGTAGACGATTTTGATGGTCGCAGAGGAGGAAGGTTTCCTTCAGTGTGAGCATTTTCGAATTGTTTGTTTGGAAAGAGTGAACTCTTTCATTAAAATATATGTGGAATGGGAATTAATAATTGAAGACATATACACTACTTTCAGAAAGTAAACTGCTATATAAGAATACCAATTTGTATAATTTTTTAATTAAAAATTATTTACTTATATCTTTTTTCTTTTTTGTAATGTAGAACTAAAAGGAAAATTTTATAATAATTTATGAATTTTCGATTTCTTTATAACTAATAATACTAAATATAGTATTTTGTATAACATAACTAAAATATAGTATTATGTCTGTATAATAACTTTTTTCCGAATAAGATTAATTATTTCAAGTATATTTAGTCATGAGTTTTTAAAATTAATAATAATCTGACTGATATGGGGAGGGGGGGGGGAACTGATTATACCCTGTTCAACATAACTAAAATCAACTACTCTGTCTGTGTAATAACTTTTTCTAAATAAGATTAATTATTCCCAAGTATATTTAGCGATGAGTTTTAAAAATTAATAATAATTTGAAGTATGCTATTCTCATAGAAAGGTTAAAGAACAATTTGAAATTCTTTTACCTTTATGTAATTAGTCCTGCTGTTTACTATAAAGGTAGTTTTAGTTCTGTGCAAGGTCAATTAGAGTAACTGGCAAAGAATTTTGAAGTAATTGTAATTTTTTAAAACTTAAAAACAATAGTATAAAATAAAAAAGAAATTTATAATTTTTGGGGAGCCTATAATTATGTTAATCTTGGTTCCTTAATATATGGAATTTTCAAAAATAAGTCGTTAATCTGCCATCCTCACTTTCAGGAGCGTTTCCAATTACCATGGCAGGTTCAAACTTGCCCATAGCCAGAGAGAGAAAGCTCATGATGAGAATATGCTTATTTTGAATGTACTCCATTTTATTGTCTTTCAGATATATATTTTCTGTTTTATAGAATATTGCATTTAAATTATAATAATTATTTAATACCTTCATTTTCGAAGAATACCTCAAAATAATTATATCCTCAATTTTTTTTTTTGGAAAATGTGGAAAATTAAGTTTTATAAAAACAATAATGACTGAATTTTATGATTTAAAAGAAGGAAATATTTACACATTAAAAGCCATAAAAATTTTTAATAATTCAGTTACACAGTTTACTTCACTTTCGACAGAACCTTCAATTTATTTTAAGTGAAATGATTTTAAGTGAAATTCCCTGATTCAATTTATTGTTCTATGACATTTATTGTACTTGAAAAGATAAATTCTTTTTTTTTCCTTTTATATTTTACTTCAGAGATAGGATGTGGGAAGAATAACTTTTACTTTATGAGCGGAAATCACAAAATAGTCATTCCTCAGTAAAACAACTCAAAACTCGCCATATTCAGTTCACTACCATCATTTCATTAAGTTGGTGCTCATTCAAATACCTTCAAAAATGTCGTATACATAATTATAAAAAAATTATAAATTATTAATTTGATATCAGTTTCTCTATTTCCACAGACTCCATTTTTCGTTTAAAAGAAGGGAAATTTTTATTTTCGGATTTCTCCATTAGCCTCGTGTTTTTATCTTCTTTGTCATATTTTTTGATGTAAAACGGCTTGAAATCCCTATTTACCATCAAGTTCCATATGTGAAAATCTGCTTGCAGAATAAAGAGATAAACATTAAAGGCGAAATAAAATGTTTCCCTATAGCATGGTTTAAAATTATATCCTGTGATATAATAAATTATTCCAAATACGTAAAAGGCACGTTTAGTTACATTAAAAACCTGTTCTCAATTACCTCTTTACGAGATTTGTCAAGGTTTATTGAGAACATCAATCTATTTCTCAAGACGAAATTTAAAAACGAAAATTGAAATTTCCTCATAAACGTTACGTCATACAAACCCAAAAAATATTTAATTCAGATATTTATCTTTATTAAAAATGAAATGCATCTTTGTGTATATTAACGTTCTACAGGCCAGATTCTTTGAATCTAGAATTTGGCAGGTGTTTACTTTTATGAACGGGAACGTGTACCTTGGATCACGATTATCATTGTTGTAATGAAGTTCAAATCGTTTTCAGTTTTTCTAATAATATTTCATCCTGGTTACTTATTCCATTGTTAATGATCAAGGTTTGAAAATTCGAGCTAATTTTCATATTCATATGTTTCAGTATAAGGTATGTTTTTAATAAAACTTTTATAATTTTTTTTGTACCTACAATTAAGATTTAATTTCAAAATGAAGCAGTGGTAAAACATTTTTAAAGTGTGCGCATTTTTAAACATTGATGCTCTTTCTTGTGATATAACTGGATATATAAAGGAATTGAAAGAAAATAGAACAAAATAAAATTTCTAAAAAATTTTGCATTTTGTGCCTATCAAAAATTGAAATTTAGAAATATCTTTCTGAGCAATTCTTTAAAATACAATTACACAAAATATTGAATTGAAATTTTAGAAACCATTAATCTCAGAGAACCAACTGGTCATCAAAGGCAGCTAGTCATAGACATAAAAGGAAGAAAGACAGTGAGCAGTGAAGTCACTAATCGCAATTATTCCTTGTTTAAAATAACTCTCATTTCTGTCTCTACTTGTTTTGAAGCGCCTCGCTTGATTTAAATTTAATGAGGCTCTGAGCTATTTGAGATATGAGCCACTTTATTCATTTAAGTAGTACATTTAGTATTTATGTCATTTACTAATTTGGACAATTCTTTTGGGAAAATCTCTAGCAAGTGAGAATCATAATCAAAAGTTTGTGTCTCTTATTATTAGTAAATCTGATATTACTGAAGCATAATGAGGGCTGTTTTGGAATGAACTTGTAATTTTGAATCTTATTCTGAAGACGACGACGATATCTGAATCATCTTTCAGAATTCTTAGCGTATTTTTTCATGATTTAGTTGACTTTCACTCATTTCCATTCTTTCTAACCCAACTAACGTGTCACCCTTCCAAGGTAGAGATTAAATGGTGTAATTTTTCGAACAACGTAAACACCTGTAAAATGGATTTCGTTCAAAAACATTTTGGCTTTGATGCATATGTGTAATTTGTTTATAAACAATACATCATGGATCAAAATGAATATTTTCAGAACCAAAAATATACATTATACAAAGATGATGCTCAAGATATTCCAGACAAATGTTTCAAAAACGCCTTTATCATTTCTTTATAGATGTTTTCTCTTGAAATTGCGGTCTAGCAATGTCAGTTTACTATATTTATTGTTCCATAATGATCGTCTCCCTTTCAATGGGTTGTTTAGTTTGATAAGTTACTGTGGTTGCTATCTGCGCTGCAGTAACTATTTTGCCACATTTTCAACAGTTCACTATTCACTTCACATTACACAATGCACCTTTTGTCCGCAAACATTTAGTTTTACAATCTACTTTATATTTTTTAAGGATTTATTCTTGTTTGTTTTAAACATAAAATGTGGCTTTTAAATGTATCAACAAACTGAAAATACTGAATGAAACTACCTTTCAGTTACTTTGTCTATAATGATAATGAATTTGAAATATCACAAAAGGTGTTATGCTATTTTACAATCCACATCATATGACATAATTGAATAATGGAAATAAATGGAAAAATTGATTAAAATAATATAATTTGTAAAATAATAATTACTTTTGGGAACTATCAGGCTCGCCGATGATATTAGTTATATTTCATTTCAATTAAATCGTTTAAATATAGTTTCATGTCCATGATTCCCTCGAATTGTTAGATATTAAATTTTTGCTCTTCTAATTATCTTTCATATGCAGTGTTCATTGTGTAGATGGAACCTTTCCAATGGAGACTAGTGCCATGACATCATAGTGCATTTGGAAACATAAATATCTGGTTCATTCATTTTCTAAATTTTATGGTATTGTAATATCACTTTTTTATTCCCCTTTAAAATATGTACAGTTAAATATAATTCTTTTTCTTTAGAGGGAAGAAAATCAAGCGATTAAATATTTGATGAAACATGAAAATAGCTCCAACATTTTTAGGGTAACAATGTAAACTATTGTAAGAAAATAAGACAAAATTCATCTTTAAATATCGCTAACATTTTTAAAAAATTACATGGTTATTAAATTATTCATTAACTCACACAAGGTATATGCGCGCCAAATTTCATAGCTTCTAGACTATAAAGTACCAACACACACACACACACACACACACACACACACACACACACACACACATCTTTATCATATAGAGAGATGGCGATTAGCAATAAACTAGAGCGCATGAATAAAAGAAAGCTTATTGCATAGCAATTTTAAGTGCTTTTTCATTGATTTTCATTGTCATATCAAAGGCTTTTTTTAACAATTTATGTAAAAGATTGAAATTTTACAACCCGTTCTTGAGGCTGAAAAAATGTGAGAAATATGAATCCGGGAAGATTAAATGTTTACATTTTTTTTATTCCTTTTATATTAGACAATGTTATCTCAACCAATATTTAAAAACTATTATTCCGTTGTATATATCAGAATTTTTTTTGTATGTGTTTTAGATTTATTATGTCTCAAAAAATGAAAGGGTTGTTAGATTTGTTAATTTGATAATTC
>JAPMOR010074554.1:0-37570 GCA_026543865.1 Argiope aurantia
AGATTTAATTAAATATTAGCTTTCAAGAACCGTTATAATTGAATGTATTAACTTGAAAATTATTCTTGACAGACAATGATTCACTTAAAAGTATTTGGAAGCAATTCGTTATTCTCTATAGCTTTGTTAAGTTTTATAAAATCTATGATGACAAGCTTGAATATTCCCTTGAAAAGAATGATGAGAAATCTTTGAAGGAATTAAATATTACACAAACGAATGAATTGTGAAATTGATCATATTCTATAAATTAGAAAATTAATCTATAAATAATTTATTATTTTAAAATTCGTTTCTTAAATTTCATGGAAAATTGTTCATATGTTTAAAACAACTGCTCGTCTATTTTTATATTATATGCAATAAGCATGTTTATCAAATTTTAATTCATGCTTAATAATAGCAGGGATTATATTCGCAGTCATTTAATCCTATATATCAAAATTTGAAATTGTTATTTCCATGAGATTGACTTGTCGAATTTGAATAAATTCTTCACAAATTGTGAGACTCATTAGAAATAGTAGAAAAGTATAAAATAAAAAATAGTTTTTCTGTCTATTTTTGATGCAAATAAACTACATTTAATTTAGATTGCGCGAAATAATGAACACTATTAAAATATAAAGGACCTTCCTAAAAGAATGCAGTAATAAAAATTGATTTGTCTATGAAAAAAGAAATTAAATTTTGTCTGTATCAATGAATGAAAACCTTAATTCTATTAAACATTGAAAAAAAAAATACTTGTGCCGTTTCATGTATCTGTTTGATTTGAAACTGTCTAAACCATATTGATAAAGGCAACTGATCATAACAATATTTTTTATCGAAAAATTTGTATTAAACTTTATTACAAAAAAAATTGCTTGCGCCGTTTCTTGTATCTGTTTGATTTGAAACTGTCTAACCCAGATTGATAAAGGCAAATGATCATAACAATATTTTTTATAGAAAAATATGTATTAAACTTTATTTAAAAAAAATTGCTTGTGCCTTTCTTATACCTGTTTGATTTGAAACTGTCTAAACCATATTGATAAAGGCAACTGATCATAACAATATTTTTTATAGAAAAATATGTATTAAACTTTAATACAAAAAAATTACTTGTGATGTTTCTTATATCTGTTTGATTTGAAACTGTCTAAACCAGATTGATAGAGGCAACTGATCATAACAATATTTTTTTATAGAAAAATATGTATTAAATTTTATTACAAAATAAAATTGCTTGTGCCGTTTCTTGTATCTGTTTGATTTGAAACTGTCTAAACCAGATTGATAAAGACAACTGATCATAACAATATTTTTATAGAAAAATATGTATTAAACTTTATTACAAAAAAAATAGCAGGAAACTAGCAAAAATAAAATTAAGTTCAATTTCTCAAAAAAATTTCGACAGATCAAAACATTTGTAAATGAATCATATATGAACTATTTGCTAAGCATGATAAATGTGCATGATACTTATAAACATGATAAATCTACAAAATACCCCATGGTGGTAAAATAATAACACGGTTGAAAAATCTTTTTTTCTTGGTAATGCATATATAACAATAAAAAAAAATTCCATCTTTTGTCTCAAAAGAAACACATTTGAAATCTTTTGAAAAAAAATAATTCAACAATCACCAGTTTTGCAGTTTGATATGATGTTAAAATCAATATGCTACAAGTCTCATTGATCACATCATAAGTGATTAAAATATATAATGAATGTTTGAAGTACTACTAATACAAAGCTTTAAAATATTCTTATAAGAATAAATTTAGGTTGCTTGATTTCAATAAAAAATTTTATTCGTAATTTTAACCCTAGAGGACACACATTGGGTCTCTGAGGCCCAAGTTCTTATGAATGAAAATAGGTTTCCCAACAGAAACCTATTTTCTACTGTAGACAATGAATTTACAGTAGTTGCATTCATTGTTATTTGGAAGTTTAACACATGAATTTTAGAAATTTTCCCTCTTTTCTGATCTTAGAAAACATGTACACTTGCTTCTGAAATTTGGTTCGTCTGCTTATATCTTAGTATTAGATTGATTAAAAGAAAGTCGCAATTTGATAACATTCATTTGTTTTGTCATCAATAAATAATACTTTTAATTTATTTCCTGCATGTATGCTTCAGATATCAATAAGCGAGAATCCTTAAAATTTGTTTTGTCATCAGTTAGTTATAATTTTAATTTATATCTTGTATGTATTTTTCAAATATCAAAAAACCATGCTTAATCATTAAAATTCTTGAAAAACGTTACGTCTCAGATATATTTAAATCGGGAATATTAGTATTAAATGGGAGATATTTACAGGAAAAATATTCTATTGAAAATCTAATACTTCATATAATTTATGTTTTCTTATGCATAAATGTAATTGTTTTTGTATTTTGTTCAGAAAATTCCTATTCGAGCTTTGGAATCCGAACTCGCATTCGTTGAAAAAGAAAGATTCCGTGACTTTGCGAGTAAAGAATATCATGTTCTGCGTTATATTATCGCAATAACTGAAAAACGAGTTAATTCGTTAAAATTAAGTTTCTTCGTGGTTCTTAAATGACTCCTTATAGTATTGAAAAATAATTTAAAATTCAATTCTAAAGTCAACCTATCTCATTCATCAACAAACTTTCGATAGAATTTATGGCTGATATTTTCGTAGAAAATATATTTCTTTGGGAATAATTTGTAATTACAAAACTGAATATTAACAGTAATAACGGTAAGTATATAAAATGAAGGATTATAAAGCATGGAAATTTTCCCTGTAACTTATCTTTATGAATTAAGAGATGGAAAAATAACGATTTTCAACTCTTATTTGTGAGAAATGTATAAATGAAAACTGCATTTTCATTAAACTTAGTTACAAAGAACGCCTTATTTTTCATTTTAATGAAGATAAAATTATTATTCATTTCGAAAATCTGCAAGTGCAAACTAATTTCGAAGAACTCTTCAAATGAATAAATTTTTCTACTATGTTATAATTGGAAAAACAACGTGAAATTTCCAAAAACCAAAACAGTTGAACATTCTAATTATGGTTGTGTGGGATATTTAATATCGGTTTTAAAATGAGAATTCTGAAGGTGAAACAAGCTCTATTATTAGAATAAAATATTAAATCTTGAAAAAAAAATACAATTTTAGTTCATTTATGAAATTTATATGTAGAATCTGGTGCTTGAAGAAACATGTAAAATTACAGATTTATAACAAAGGAATAAACAATGCGAATTTTTCAAAAATAAATTTTAAATTGAAATTGAGATAGATTATCATGTTTTTCAAAACTTCTACCAATTAAAATCTGATTTTAAAATATAATAATAAAATATATACGATGTATTCTATGTATATTTAATTTAAAAATATATTTTTCATCCGAGGATAAAATTTCGCCTGAATCTTTTGTTTCTTGTGTGATATTTTTTATAAAGTTTTTAAAATAAAAAATGACTGAGAAATAAATTATTTGTCATTTGTATTGCTAGACACAATAAAGAATAAAAATGTTTGCCTTTATATGATAGGGGTGTTTCTTTTTCTATAAAACGATACCTAAGAGCAGCCCCATTATCACTCTTACGAAGAATCAGCTAAGAGTAGGATTGAAAAAAATAGAAATAAAATGTGTTTCGATTGCAAAAGATCTTCTTGTTTTCCGCGCGATACGGGATCCAAAAATATTTTAAGTACTAAAAGGAACATTTCTTGAATGTATATAGAACATAGTACAATTCTGAATAGTAAACAAATGCCATACTCGAACGAATGTGACGCTTTCGCTGTTTCACTTCCGAAGTCGATACAATGCATCATGCGAAACGAAGAAATCTGAAACTTATATACGAAAATTATGCATCGCATTTTATTTTCGGAATAGCAAACGAAACATTTTTTGCTTTCGCATTTTGATCAAATATGTAATTTACTATTTCGAGGACTATGTATTTAAATTAGAAAATAATGGGAGCATCTATGAATGTAAAATGTAATAGTGAATACACAATTTATGAAATTAAGAATTTTTGTAATACCTTTGACTATATAGTAATTAGTTAGTAATTTACTAATTTATTTATACTAATTGCATAATACATACATACTAATTTAATTACATACTAATTTATACTAATTACAATACTAATTTATTTATTGATATTATCATTATTTATTGTTTTTGTTAGTACTTCGTTCTCAATATACTATATAATTAATCCAAATATTTTTTTTAAAATTATTACATTTTTTGAGAATTTAAGAGAATAAATTTGATAATCTGTGTTCATTTTGATTAAATTAAAAGAAGAGAGGCGACTTAACATATTTCCATAAAATATTTCATTTTGTAATTTTTTTTCTTCATTCTCATAATAAAATATTTAATTTAGCTCTATGTTGCACAATATCTTATGTATGCTGTTAGGATTTGCCAGGCTGATTTATAAAAATAAAATTTATTAAAATGTTTTATCTGTTTTACATTGAAAACGGAATTCAGATTGGAAACCTGATAGACTCCAAACCATCTAATTTAGTACATAATTTGACATAAATAAAATATTTATATTGATGTAGTCTTAAATTTGATTATCTTGGAATAAGAAATTTGGCTAATATTTGTCTCCTTATCTACTGAACTATATTTTGAATTTATATCAAATTTAATACTGTAATACTAGACTTTAAAACTTTTATTTTTATATAGATTCAAAATTTAATGATTTTTAGAATATCATTTGTTGAAATGTGAAACCATAATTTCAATCTCACTTTTCATTACTAATATCAACATTTAGTAAGAAAGTTCTCAGGCGTAAATACTGAATAAATATGTAAAAACTCCACATAATATCTTCAGAAAAATAAAATTTTATATCATAAGAAATGACTATTATGGTTGGTTGCATATAATATATTTTTAAAAATAAAAGTTAACAAAGTTTTACTTCTTGTCCTAATTTTAGCAGTACATATTCATATATCTAATGTATTTAAATTTCCAATGTCAGATTTTATTTAATATAATATCCGAAAATATAAATCGAGAAACATAATTTGACTTTTGATATCTGGAATTGATATTTCTTGACATAAGAAATCTCTATATTTTTTTATTCTTGAAGGAAAGATTAAAAATTCGACAAAAAATCTATTAAATTAGAAACAAAATATGAAAACAAAGTTTGGATATTAGAAAAAAAACCCGAAAAACTTGCAATTATTTGATAAAAATTTAGCAAAGTCTCGTTGCTTATGATTTATTTTGAAGGAATTCTTTACTACTGCACTTGAAGAGGAAAATAAATCTTAAGCATTTGAAAAAGTAAAATCTAATATTTCTCGCAGAAAAATAACTGCCATTCTAGACATATTTTTCATGTAGAATATAAAATAAAAGGAAAACGAAGTAAGTGTTTTTTTTTCTTTCAACTATACAAGGGAATAAAATTAAAAGAAAGAACAATGGAAATTATATATATATATATATATATATATATATATACCGAATAAATTTCCATTAAATTTAAGGGGTATTTTTCAAAAAGATTTAAAACTATGTTTCTTAATTTCAAAAATGAGAATTTAAATTAAGAATATTATTGATGCGATTTCTTCTGAAATGAAAGATAGTACTTTTTCATATTGAACATATTTCCAATCTCTATATTAAAAACAGTTATCTGCTATTATAGAATAAAAAAATCAGTGACATATTGAAATGAATTTTTAGCCATATGCAAAATGAACGTAAATATATATATATATATATATATATATATATATTGAAATCTGAATAATCTGAATGAAGCCGTTACTTATAAAAATATATCATGGTAATTTTTCGAAATGTTTAAAATGAGTTATCTATTTTATGGAATTGTAGTCATTAGTATAAATTTGCTATTGGATATCTAATTGGATTCTAAAATGATTATCAGTTATCTTTGCACAAAAAAAAATGGTAAAATGTAAATAATGAATTTGGAAGCTTATGCAAAATAAATGAAGATATAAACATAGAAGAAAGCCTTTTTTAGAAATTTGATTAATCAGAATCAAAGCCTTTACGTTAATATAGCACAACAGTTTTCTTTCAAAGTATGTAAAATTAGTTACTTATTTCTGCATATTATAATCAATATTCTAAATTTGTGGTTTTTTGTCGGATCCCTTTTATAAGTTAGAAATTATTTCATAACTATTTGAATGTGAGGAAAGAAATGTATTTATTTTATTAAGAGTTATTTTATTAAGAGAATTATTAAATCATTTAATTTTATAAATTTTCACCATTCTGCAGCAATTGTTCCCCGAACAACTGATATCTGCTATATGGGTTTTCTTTTCTTTCCTTTTTTTGCATTTGGTAAAATACTAGAAAGAATTCTTTATAATAATTAAATAATTACTCATTCCGGAGCGGAACAAATAAAGGAACTGAATAAAAATTCGAAGAAATTTTCGAAAAAATAAAATATAATCAAATAATTTTTTTAATAAATATTAATTATTAAAAGTGAGTTATATTTTATACTATCTGCAAGTAATTCAAGCTAAGTGTAATCAATTTTTCTCCAGAACACATATATTTAACTTTCGGACGAAGGAAGATTAATTTTGTAAATGATTCTCTCCTTTAATTTTGCCTTCCTTTTTTTTTTGTTAGGAAACATTCCGAATTATTATTATCATTGAATTTCCTGGAAACAAAATGAACAAAAACCAAAATGTCTTTTATTTCATTTGAAGTGCTTCACCATCAGACAAGAGTAATTTTCCTATCAATTTACTTTATTATTATAGTTCTTGATGAACAATATCTTAATAAATTCTCATTGCAGAATTTATTAAATCAAACGTTAATCGCAATCTGTCTAAAAATCTGAAAAGATTAATAAATAATAAAGTGAAAACAAGAAAAATTAGCAAGCAAATATTTTGATTAAAAATTCTAATTGTTAAAGACTAAATAATGAATTGTACAGATAAATAATGAAAACTACTAATTAGACCTTACTGCAGTGCAATTTTGCAACTGCTTTCTATCGACAATAATATAGTTTTAGCTAAATGTCATATTTTATCCAATTACGTAGAATAATAAGATTTTCCTAATTTTTAAATGATTTATTACTTTAGTTATTATTACTTTTATAATTTTACTTTTAACATATTTTAGTTGATAGAAATCTTTTAATAAATTTCAGCATTTTAGCAAAATTAATGTTTTATTGAATATTTCTATCTGGATTACAACAAACTTGAAAAAATATTTTGATATTGATTGAAATGAAATAAAATTTTAGATTTTAAAGAATATTGATTAGAAGTTAACGATATCTTATTTAGATGAATTTATAATTTCTGATATTGTGTGTTGTAGAAATAACTTTAAAAACGTTTATAATTCAGCTTAAACACTAGGAAAAGTAAATTACTGAGCTACTTCCATTGAATATGTAAATCTCTCTTTCATATTTTGGAGATATTTTGCAAGAATAATAGTTAGATAATGAGTTTAGTTTTAGCTTTAGTAATTCAAATGCCGGAAAATAAATTTAGAACTGTCAGAAAAACATGAATATATTTTTTCAGAGTGTATATTTCTTGTTTGCATAGATTTGGTTGTAAATGTGTTAATATGAAATCTACTAAAGAAAAGAAAATATTGTCCCTGATCACCATAAATTATTTGCTTAAAAATGTCCCGAAGAGGATAGCAGAGGATTTTTTTTTCCGTTTGGAAAAATGTTAGCATACTGAAAACCTTTTCTGTTGATAAGTATATCCACAAATATACAGGATTAAATGGTATGATAAGTGATAAGTATCTCCACAAATATATGGGATTAAATGGTATAAGTGAAACTTTCTTGA
Source organism: Argiope aurantia (assembly GCA_026543865.1). Classification (NCBI taxonomy): domain Eukaryota; kingdom Metazoa; phylum Arthropoda; class Arachnida; order Araneae; family Araneidae; genus Argiope; species Argiope aurantia. Next base: position 7,903 of record JAPMOR010074554.1, read on the forward strand.
AATTTTCAATTGCTCAATTATTAATTCATTTCATCTACTGGGGCTAAATTTAAAGACAAATGGTTAGTTATTTTCTTAAATGATAGAGCACTTATTTCATTTAAAAATTTTAATGTTGAAATTTTTTGACCTGAAATAAAACTAATTAAAAATCAATTTCCTCATTTGTTAACTAATAATGTTTAATGTCTTATTTTTATTTTTCTTCTTAAAAACGTGAAACTCTTTTTAACCAATTAGGAAAAGCAAGTAAAAAACATTTGTAGATTGGTTGAAACACACACATTGAAATATTTTTTACTACTTTCATTAAATTATTGTTAACCTATATTTTTCATATGTTTATAGTGCATCATATACTTTTGAAACAGCTTTATCATTGAATTGATAGCCAAAAATAACTTCAACGATACATCGAATACATAAAAGCATTAAAAATAAACTGTCACCATAATTATTTTTTATGTACTAAAAATATAATAATAATAATATTAAATATTATTATAATAATTAATAAATTATTTTGAATTCTAAATGATATTAAATTAAATTAATAATATTTATAATAAATAAATATTGTATAATTAATATATATATATTATATAAATTAATAATATATATATTAAATTAATAAATTATAAATGAAATTATTAATAATAATATTTAAAAAGTTTACTCTTATAATTTAAATAATGAAATCAGTGGTGAAAGTAAAAAACGATATTCATTTGTTTCCCTACAAAGAGTCATGAAAAAAATATAAAATTGCTTAGAAAACAGGAAAGAAACAAATAGTATTTGTTGCTTGAAGAACTGTTTTAATGGCTCATGATTTAGAAATGACGTAATATTTTAACGAACCAAGTTGAAAAATGATATTTTAAATAGTGTACATTCCAGGTTTTGCAAATAAAACAGCATATTAGACATAGTATTTATGATGAACTATTACAAACAATTACAAATTATTATAACAAATTGTTTACGCTTATAATAATAGCTAATAATAGTGACATCATATTTAGAAGTACTTTTATTGAAAACGAAGAGATTCACAACTCAATGACTATTTGAAAGTACGTAATAATTTTCAGTGTAAATAATACTATTATAATTACTAATACTAAAAATAATACTATATTACTAATACTATAATGATTATTTAATTGAACAATATTTTAATTTTATATATTTGATAATTGCACATTTGATAACATTAGTTCATGTGTACAACAGTTTAAATAATTCACGATAGAATTAAATTCAATAATATTGTGAATATTCTATATTTCAGATCTGAATAATGAATAAAAAATTAAAAACACTGCTGAACAGTCCTCGGAGCTGTATGAAATACTGCCAATTTCAAGAAAGTAAAAATACATTTTAATTTCGATATTTTCAGAAGGTAACAAGGGTTTGTGCATTCAATCAAAACTTGCTATAGGATAAAAGTGAGATTTTGCACATCAAGGGTCTTCACATGAAAAGCTGTTGTAACCATTTAATAAAACATTAAGGATCAAGAGTCCTTAATGTTTTATGCCTCATAGACGAATTAATAAGCTTGAAATTTGTAAAGTTCATCCACATAGGTTTAAACCAAATTTAATATGCAACAATAATTTATTATTCAAAAGGATGGAAATGATTTATTCTGTCTTTTTCATATCTATCTTAAAAGCAATCGCATACTGCATTTGTATAATTTATTTTTAAGCTACCTTTTCAAACTACCATGAGTTAAATACTATTACTAAATTCTCAACGTATCAAAAACATGATTTATCTTTCTAATCTAGTCGCTTTTCAAAAGTTAATTTTCTAAACGTTAAAAAAATTTCTCGATTAAAAAATTTGAACTAATGAATATAATTCATTTATACAGTTTTTATAACAGGTGGATATAAAATTCAACTAAAAAAAAGAGCTAACCACATTTTATCAAACCATAAAAAATTAGTGGTTTCTCATACTAAACTAACTTTGATCAGTACAAGCATTTAGTGTATGTTTACATATGAACGAAGGAAACTGTTAGAGCCCTTCTCCGAAATCCCGTACGTATTTGTATTATCTTTCGCTATGGGAAATTAAGCATGAATAAGTAAAACTTATGGGTGGGAAATAAGACATTATTCTTTTATTTGGCTGTAAACATTTCAATTTCTAAAGTTGTACTTGAGGCTATAGTCCAATACTTTACAGGTTCCTTACTGGGCATTTGCTGGAGCAACTGGAACTCTCTTTAAAATTGGATAAGACAAACCAAGGGGATTCTTTTCCAAACTTTTCGTCAATTTCAACCAGGAACTGCAAAAATAAAGCAGCATGAATAGCATGAAAGGAAATATAAGCAGTTTTCTCATATTCAAATATAAAATAGGATCAGATCATCAGAAAATACAATAAGAGTTCATACAGCAAGACAATTAACAGAAACCAAACAGATTCTTAAAAGAACCAAATTACGTGTCTTGTACTACAAATCTACCTGTTAACAAAAACTAACGGCACTTTAACTCACTCTGGAATTCCAAATAGATAGCACGCTTTACAATAAATATATACTGGACTCATAATCCATTACTTCGGAATGATAAACTAGGTGTTTCTTTTTAAACTTACGGTACTCAGAGGACTCTGTAGCTTGAACTACCAGCAGAAAAACCGCCGAATTTTGTACGGGGACTATTCACGATATGGTAAAAATTATTCTGGGGGAAAAATTAGTTCCAAAAGTTGCCGATAGGAGAAAATGTGGCTCTTTATACTTTAAGACAGCTAAAATTTTACATAAAACATGGGGAAAAATTGCAAAATGCAAAATCCTGATTACGTAGCCAACACCAGCGCCAGTATTTTGAGGTATAAAAAAGAATTGGGGCATTGAAGATCATTTCAAGTATCAGTTGATTTGTAAAATGCGTCTCACTTGAGGACTGCGTGCATTACTTGTGAAGTCTTTTATCTTAATCAATCCTATGAAGTGGCCGCTCTTCGCGAATTTATAAGTCGAAATAATTTACGTAAAGGACCTGTACCAATTAATGCAGTGAAAGCAATGATTAAAAAATTTGAAAAAACAGGTTCTCTCGTAACTCGGTCTGGTAGAGGACGGAAACCGATATCGGACGATACGATCATAGATGTTGCGACTGAAATCATTGAAAGAAATTGGACGAGCACTGCTGGTAAAAGAAGTACACATGGAGTTGCCCGATAATTGGATGTTAGTGCTTCAACAGTATGGAAAGTTTTAAGAAAAATTCTACAATTTTATCGATATAAAATTAGCCTTTTGCATGAATTAAAACCTACAGATTATGATCTTCGATTAACCTTTGCTTTGACATTTCTTGTCAGGGTGGATGTCTACAAGGCTTGGCCTTGGAAAATTCTCTCAAATGACGAGGCCCATTTATATTTGAATGGAACTGTTAACACACTCATAATTCTAGAATCTGGGCACCTGAAAAACTCCATGCATTTCATGAAATCCCACCCCATTCTCAAAAAGTAAGTGTTTGGTGTGGTTTTACAGCAGATTTTATAATCGGGCCATACTTTTTTGAGACTATTACCCAGACAGCACCACAGACCTTCTCCGAAAAGACTCAAAGATATCATGATATGTAGAGTAGTTTTGTTATCCCACAACTTCAACAAAGACAATGCTTGGATAAAATTGTCTTTATGCAGGATGGAGCACCACCACATAATGGTATTTTTATGCAGGATGGAGCACCACCACATAATGGTATTTCCCTACAGCAACTATTGCATCATTACTTTACAGAAGAAAGAGTCAGTAATCGCTGTTTTCTTGTTGAATGGCCACCTTTCTCCCCGTATCTAACCACATGTGACTTTTTTCTGTGGTGTTATTTAAAATCGAAGATTTATCTTGGTGGAGTTTCGAATTTATCAGTCTGAAAGGAAAACATAACACGGAATTTTATGAACATGGCTCTTGAAATGTTGCATTCAGCTGTAGAGAGTACGGTGTACATAATGTATTGTCATAGTCTAAGAAAATGGAGGTCATATTGGAAATAGCAGATGAATTCCCAGGGCCAGCGATTCTACTGAATAGAAAAAAAAAGAACAAAGAAAAAGATAAAGTCGAATAGAATCTCCACTTCTTTTTTTTTAATTTGTAACCATTTACAGAAGCTATTTTTTCGAATAAAGCACATTTGAGGAAAAATTAATTCTTTGTTATTCATTTATCTGTTTACTGTAGCTTTTCAAAATTTTATAGTGCAGTTAAACTTAAAATTTTGATCAAAAACACCACATTCACCTTATCGGTAACTTTTCGAACTGATTTTTTTTTCGCGGACTCCTTTTTCCCATGCCATCAATAGTGCCCGTACAAAATTTGGTGGCTTCGGGGCTAATAGTTCGAGCTATAGAGATGTCTCAGTATCGTCAGTTTAATAAAACACTCTGTATTTTCGTTGTTCCTTCGTTTAATATTAAATGACAGTCAGTATCAATAAAATATTTGAAAAATCTTGAATGAGAATAAAAATAATTATTTTTTACAAGCAAACTAAGTTGAAATTACCAATGACGACAGAGGTTTTATTTTTAGACTAGGGTTCGAAAAAAATTATTAAAATTAGATTAACCAAATCAATTTTTCCTTGTGATATTTTAATACTTTCTGCATTTTATTAATGACGCATCGTTAATCCTTCTCTAGTACCTCCTTTTTTATAATCACATTATTTTTTTACTCATATTGTACATATCATGTCCATACATTCAGTGTTCTTGCACATCAAATATTATTCATTCTAGTTTCCATAATTTAATATATAAATTTCTTTTCAACTTATTAGAGTTTTTTTCTTTATTAGTGTATTTTAATAAAGTTTACTTATATCTACTACGAGCTGTAAAGATACCACAGAACTCTAGAAATAAATGTGTAGTATGGTATTAAGGCCAGAGTTTGAATTCAGAATTAAATTCTCTAAGTTATTTGATATCTAATGAAATACCATTGAGGTTTTAGCGTTCAGGCAGGGATAAAATATCTAACTTAAAAAAGTTAGATATAAATACATTAAAAAATGTATTTTATTAACAACAAGTATCAGTTAAAATCATAACACTCTGCTAAAATTAATTTTGAAAATGAAACTTATGCATTTATTAAAAAACTCACTTTCTTGAAACGTTTGAAAATTTATATAGTATTAAATATCTGATCATGATCTAACAAGATGGTTTTACTGTATTTAAATTAGCACTTTATTTACATTTAAGTATTTCCAATTGAAAATAACTACACCTTATAATGATTGCATTCGAATCAGTATTTTAATAGTTCGAATTTGTAAAAGGCAGTGAAGTACTTTTATCCTGAATACTAACTTTTGTTGACAAATATGATAAAATGTTTAATAGAATGAAATGCTTAATTCTGGATATTATATATCAGAATTATAAAGAACGGACCATAAAGTTAAATCATAAACATAATCTAGATTGCGACATAAATAAGTTATCGTATGTAGTAGAATAAATGATTTATGGCAAATCTAACAAAAACCAAGATGCTCGACTTTTCTTTTTATCGCTTTTAATATACGTTTTTAGAATCAAATCATATTTTTTAAAAAAAATTAAATGCAAACATCATGATAATATGAGAAAACAAGAAAGAATATAATAAATAACAAAAAATAATTTCTCTTGCATTTTTAATATCAAAAATTTTAAATTTAATTTTTGTATTATTTTTCATGTTTCACGGAGATAATTCACGGAGAATCATTTTAAAGAAAAAATATATTTTTCCGTTCGTGTCTGAAGAATCATGATTCCTTCTAATATCCTGAATGTGATAAGTTTTCGAAGAATCATCTTTTACAAATCAGTGCTAATGAGGGTCTTTAATATATCTTCTTATTAAAAAAATAATGAAAAATATTTAAAAAGTAATTTTGTTAAATGGTTCCTTTTCATTATTAAAAATCTGTATTTTTTACATGGCTGGAGAATAAATTCTTTTCTTCTCTGAGTTAAGAGAAAATACAGAAAAATGTAACTCATTACTGGAAGAAATTAGTTACCTTAAGCTCATCTTAGTGTTTTTTTAAAGCGTGGAAATGTATAAGAATTAATTCTTTTATTTCTTTAAACAAAGATTTTTTTCTTTAATCATGAAGTTAAAGAAAAATTTTTTTATCCTTATAAGATACTACATTTTTAAAGCAATTTGAGGTCAAAACTAACAAAGTAACATATTTTACTCAAGAAATTAGTCATGTGAATGATTTTTGTTTAGGTATAAACCGCTTCTTTGCTGAAAATAATTTGTGTTTTCAGTTATTTTCCCATTTGTCAACAGTTAAAAAAAATGTTAAAAATAAATTAAAGCGACCACTTTTAGAATTATTAATGACTATCTATTTCTTTAACTAAATATTTTTGTTGTTGTGTTTTTGTAAGATATTGCAAGCATTTTAAAGCAAGATATTTTTTGATTTATAATAGAAATAAAGTATTAATGGTTTAGAAATTGTATTTAAAGTATTATGTATTTAAATTTATATTTTTTTTTCTTCCTTAGAAATTTGTTCTTAATAAATAAGACTTATTTATTATCATTTCATTTCCAGAAAATTGTCATATCCAGGGAAATAAAATTTGAGTACTGATAAATTTTGAATGGAATAGCAGCAGGAAAAGTGGCAAGACCTATTATTGATGTCTTGACTTCATTCGTTCTACTATTTGACAGGAGATTCTGAATCACAGTCTGCTTGCCAAGATGAAAGAGCATCTACGTTGACTGTGTTGTTGTTGTTCGATTACCAGTGACTGTACAGTTCAATTTTTTTTAGATGTTTCATCTCTAACGTTCCTTTTATGTAAAACTGTCTTTTCTTAATCCTTAGCAATTATATAATACTTATGTAAGTATAGTAAATATATAATATGTACAAAGGATGAATATATTAAAAAAACAAACGATTAAGATCATTATGAGCATCATGCTTCATTTTTATAACTTGTACATTCGATGTATGACTAGGTATACTCAGGAAAGGCAAGATCAGAAAGCATTCTGTTAATCATCGCAATTGAAATATTTTTTTTTTTGAAATTTTAAATAGGATTTTTTTTTATTTAGATGGCAACATAAAGCTAACTATCACTGAGCCAGGAAAACGTGAAAGGGTTATTCAAATAATATTAGTAGTTAGGTTGGGATAAAAGAAATCTGAAAAAAAAAGTTTCAGTGTTCCATAGAGTATTTTAAAAGAGGGAGTAAAAAGATCTGAAGAAAATCAACTGAATTCTAGAATATTTACTTTAAAGGGTGGATTGGAGCCTGCACTCTTTTCCTGTCTTTTTCTGGAGAAAAAGAGACAGTTCCTTATATATCTATCTTACAGTTTTTTTTAAATAAAACTTAATTATTATGGAAATAACAAAGACAACACATTTTCTCTTTGATTAGAATCTCAATGATTCAAGCATTTTCTCATAAGAAAGATATGCTTGAGGGAATGTTTTTATTAAATTTAACTATGTCGCTATAAATTTACAGTTTGCATTAATTACTCATATTCTGATTGAAATTTAAGCTGTCAGAAGGGCACTCAAAATAGTGAACTCAGAAGCATAAACTCAAAAATGAAACCGATTGTGACCGAAATACATAATGGCGCAATTAAAAAAAACACGAACGCAATGTTTCCTGTTGGATTTAAAAAAAGAAAGCAATAGATTTAACAAACTGCTTATAGAGAGCCTATATGAGAAAATCAGATTTCCTCCTGGCATTGCATATAACGCGTGCGACGAGAATAACCACCTGTTTTTTTATGGCAAATGTAGTGAACATTCTTTCCAATTGATAAAACTGTAATGCGTCGCCAAATAGGATAATCGAACTCTGCCTTTGGCGACTCGGCGAACATTAACTGGCAACTCCTCACAATTGAAAACAGTTTTTTCAAGCTTTCTTCAGCCTGTGTGTGGTTCCCTTGAGTGCATGCAATACATGCATGCGTTTACTTTATGGTTGTAATTGTTTTATAGTATTGGTTAGTTAAAATTTAATTCAAATATTATCTGACTAATTCTTATATAAGCAATTTTAAGTTCTCCCTCTACGAGTAAAGAAAAACTACTTGAAGTATAGATATAAGATGAACGTAGTGTTTGAGTTATTGTTGAGATATGTATGTGAATGAGGTGATATTTTTATGCCAACTATGTCTTTTAACTCACGACAAAAAGGAAGATAATCATATCTGTTAACAATTAGTTTTATTCAATGAAATTCTAAATTTATTTTCATATAATCACGAAAGATTCCATTTTATTTCTCTGCAATTTCCTGATTTGGTGGTACTTGTTTTTAAATTTTATTTGACTCATTAATAATTTTTACTTTAATTTTTCTGTTGAAACATATTCTTTTCTAGCGCAAGTACCTAAGCCGTACCTTCAAACTGGAAGCGTTTACGAAAGTTTTTTTAGTTTGCCATGTGATTGGTACTGTTACATGCCTCTTTTTAAGAATTTTGCTTTATGTTCATGCTATTATTTGGCCTCCTGTTGTCCTTAAAGATATATTATTTTTCCTTATTAGCATACTGCAAAGTAAGGCATATTGGATATAAAGTAATCGAGAATATAAAAATGTATTCGGCGTAGGAGACGGTCACACATTTTATATTCTTACTCTTTGAAAGGGTGGGAAAATTATCTAACTTTTTTCAATTTTAAATTTCTCTATTAAGAGTAAGTTAAGTTGAAGTTTTTAGTTCTTTAATATGGAAGATGTGAGCAGAACAACCAAAATTTTATTTGTTTTCATTGCTGAAATAAAATACTATGGAAACAATTTCTGAAATTTCTAGAATGGCTCTTTGACATTCTTATACTTCCTTCTTAAATTATCATCTTTTCTATAAACATGAAACACAATTTTCCTCACTGTGCAACCAATTTAACCTCTAGACGAAATACAAAAAGGCAGAGATATTGTTTGATGTCTAGAAAAAAAAAAAAGGCTATACTTAGAGTTCTCATGTATATTTTTTTTCATTGTTCACGTGACCAATGGATCAACAGCAAAATTCGTCTGTAATTTTATCTGTTTAAGGTTCAAAGCGATCATAAGTGATATATATTCTCGAATCTCTACTTTTAAAGCTTTAAGTATTTTTTAGTCCAATGAAATATATATATAAAAAACATTTACATCATTCCTATTCAATCAAAAAACACTTTTAGTTTTCCTTTTCTTCTTATCAGAGTTTGAATCCCTGGCGAATTAGAAATGTGATATTGCTAGGATTCTTTTCATAATGAATGGAGCAAATCTAAAAATGAAACAGGGAATGTTTTGATTCTTTCCTCTGCCTGGAGATACAACTAATGCATAATTTATTTCTTCATCATTTTTTTTTTCAAAAAATGAGAAGTTAAAAGAAATCGATGTATGGATTTCTCTATATTTTGCGCAAGCAATCTGACTTCATAAATAATTCAAGTTGTGAGTTATTGTTGCCTCCACAGATAAATGAGAAATCAAACACACACAAAGCATGACAGAGATTTGTTATTCAATTAAGGTCATTTAAAATGATTCTTTTCTACATTTTGTCAGAACTTTTCGATTAAAAAAATTGACTGTTATTTCTTAGAAGTTTCTGTTTCTCTTCTTTTTCCTATCTTAGATTAAATAGATATGACTTTCTCCACACATAAATAGATAATTTGACTGCCTTAATTTTTATATTCGATAAAAATGACATCACCGGGAATTGTTGCATTATTGACAAAGTTCTGAAAGAAATTGTTCAGAATTGTTGCAATATCGAAAAAAAATTTTGAGATAATTTTAGCTAAAAAATGAAAGTATGAAAAATGTGTTTGAAATTCATAACAATATCAATGTTTCCAAGAATGAATTGAAAACAAAACATGAAACTAACAAAATGACTTAAAATAGGAGAAATAAGTATAAAATATGAAGTAGTACCAAGATATTTGGTTCCCCGTTGTTTTCATTTTGCTCATTGTTTCAGACTATTTTTTTTCTTTTCATAGATTTTTATAGATTTACACTCTTTTCCTAGATTTCTTACAATTAAGTTTAAGAACGATTAAAGACACGATTTTTTTAACACTTGATAAATGTATAATTAACACAATCATGCACAATTATTGGATCCTCATAATAGAATAGTTGACATTTAATTGAACACGTAATAAAGATAAAAATGAAATTTTCAAATTTATTTTATCCCAATGCAATAAGGAAATTAGTGAATTTTATTCATACATCGAAAAGAAGAAAAAATTCTTCAATTAGTAATAAGTTATGAAAAACAAAGTGCAAGTATATAAATAAAAATAACTCATTAGTAGATGTAAAAGCAACTTGGAATGGGTAAGCAATCTACAATGATACCGGAATCATAAAATAATTGATAATCAAGAATCCATCCTATACGGTACATAGAAGACAGCAGAAATGAGAAACTTAAATAAGCATTTTCATATTTTATCAATAAGTATTCATTTATAAAAGTATCGTAAATTACATCCATAGCTTGTAATTTAACGTCACATCTTGTGTTGCAATGTAGTCCTGAACAATAATGAAAGAATAAAATTGGTACAGGGCTCTGCTAGCAGTTTGACAATGCATGCAAATTATCCTCCGGAGTTGCCCAAAGACGTTTCAGCATCATACCCCCAAAAGAAGAAGCCTAACCGTTATAGGTCTGACGCTCAACAAGTCAAATACATCAATATATAAAAAAATATTGATGATTCATAGTTGAGAAAATTATGATTGTAATCAAAGGCAATCAGATCTTATTAGACTTATAGGAATAGCAGAATGATATTGAAATTTATTATCGAACGAAGGGTATTTTTACCAACCATCCTCCCCTAAAAATAGATCAATATTAAGAATTCAGACAACATGTATGGATCAGATGCTCTACAATGTCTATCATTTACGATTAAACAGATCAACGATTTTTCGTATTTGCTGATTCCCGTCTAAATGTGAAATGGGCTTATTAATATTGCATTTTTTACAATATCACCACGATATTTAACCGCATAATATCGGGGAATATCGTAGCACTATTGTAAAGATCTAAAGAGGAAGTCAAGTAGTGTGAAGGGAGAAAAACTGCAACAAGCATTCAAAGTTATGAATCATCACAGCATTTATAACATTGACACGCTAGCAGCATTGAATCATTTATAACATTCATTGCTAAATAATTGAAAGATGCCCGAGTACACTCTACTCATTCAACAGATTTGCAGTGTTAGTAATAATATTCCCTGCGTATATGGCATTAGCTGCCTTTTATAGTACAAGCATCTCTGCCTATTTAGACCATTTATGAAAGTTACAGCACTTTCTGGACACATTTCTCATTTATTTTCACTACATAATAAGAAAGAATTCGAATTCATACATCAAAAGAAAGATTTCCTATCATTTATATTCACTACATAAAAAGAAAGGGCAGTGGAGGCCTGGTAGTAAGGTCTCGGCTTCGAAGTCGGAGGGTTTCTGGCTAGAGACACGATTCCACCGAAGAACCTTCGTGGAAGCGGACCTGGTGCATGCTAAATACGTCAGGGCCAAACGCCTTCCCACTAGTATGGAAGTTTGGAGAGGGAGTGCCAACTCTAGTGTTGTCCCCGTCATATGATCACATTTCAAAATTACGAGGTTTGTCCCAAAATAACCATAGTATTGTCTTAAAACGGGATGTTAATTAAGCTAACTACATAAAAGGAAAGAACTTTACGGCACGAAAAATTTTATTTCTTACTAACAACTGTAACATTGTTATTTTAGCATTTGATTATAATATTAAAATAATACTAAGTTATGATTGAGAGAAATTTATAGATTAATATTTCATATTTGGCAAACTATCACGATTTATTGAAAATAATTATTTTTAAAAAAATTGAAGATAATTTTTAAATTTATATTTCAACATCATCAGGAATGAAATACAGTTTTCAAATAGTAACTTATGCAATACTTAGTAAAAAAGTTGCTTCAATCAGAATAAAATAGTTGTAAATAGCGATGTGATTAATTTTGAAATCTTAGACTAATTTTTACCATATAATTTAATAGTCGAATTTCTTAATTAACTTCACTTTTCACGCACTTAATCTTTCTGCCAAACACGTTCATTTGAAACTATCAATCTTTTAAGGTTTCATTGCGTTACTCAGTAATTAACTTTTACAGAGTCAGAAGTTCCGATACGGATTTAATTTGGTATTGGTTTTCATGGGCCGTTATAATGAAATTTATTAATTAAAAATTTATCTTGTTGGACAATGAAGCACCTGAAAGTATTTAAAAGTAGTTCATTATTTTTCATATCTTTGTTAGGAGTAATTAAATACTATTAAGTAGCTTTTCAATGCCTTCTCGAAGAAAATGACGAGAAATCTTTGAAATTGAAGAAAATTAAAAGAATGAATGATTCATAAAACTGATAATAATCCGTAGATCAGAAGTTTATGATTATTTCTCAAAAAATAATTTATATTTATATGTTACGAAAAATGATGTTTCGTTTTTTAAAATGGTTTTAATCTTTTCTATGCGATAAACGCAATAATAAAATTGTAATCTTTATTTAACGATAACTTTATATTTGCACTCATTTAATTTTATTTATTAAAATTTGAAATTAATTATTTTGATTTGAATTATTTGATTATATTGCGGATTTTTGATTAATTTTTCATATGATACAAGAAAGGAATGTAGGAAAGTATAAAATAAATTTTCTACCCATTTTCTCTATAAAGTGAACTATATTTAATTTAAAATATGCAAAAAGATGTTTATTACGAAAATCGAAAGTCCTTCTTACAACAATATATTGAGATAATATATCAGCTCAAGAATATATTGAGATAAATATTTAATTTATTTTGATAAAGAAAACCTATGGTTTGTCTCAAAATGAAACTAAAAGTACATTAGTTATAAAATTAAAAGTTTTAAATTAAATGGTCATTGAAATTATTTTTAATATTGATACATCTTTTTCTCTCCAAATGATATGTCTTAAATTACATAACTAAAAAATATAAATAAACTACTAAAATTAAAACTAATTCTAATATCATATGAAAATATCTAGGGTTTAATACATTTTTAAGCAAAACAAATATTTTTACTCGCATGCGAAAATAAATGTCAAAGATCTGAGTATTCTCAGGGAATAGTGAAGCAATAGTAACAATTGTGTAGACACGTCTATTTTCTCTATTTAAAATAAAAGAACGTCTATATTTAAAAATAAAAGAACGTAAGAAAAATGTTATTGTGATTCAAAAAAGTGACGAGAAAGGATATGAAAAAAAAAAAAAAATCCTATTTCGAATTATTAAAGAAGACATCCTACAATGCTGAAGTAAATTATCTAAAGCTGGTCCTTCCAATAGGTTAAACAATAAATTTAAAGGTTACTTTAATCAATTTCTAAAAAATAAATATATAAGAACAATCTCAATGAAACGAACAGATTTCGATTGCTATATTTCATTATAAAAAGATCACAGAATTTTCGGAAATCTTTCTGTATGCGTCAGTTAAATCAAGAAGTATTTTTCAGATAATTTAGATAGATTCATTTTTATGCTTACATCAATAATAAATACATGTCTGTGATGCGTCTCACACTGTTACAATGACTCAAAATTAATTTAATTTGTTATATTTAAGGAGACCTGCACTTGAGCATTTCGAAGTAAATAATCTGAAATTCAAAGAGCTTATACGCATCATAATTCCTTAAACCATGAATCCAAAGTGCTTCAAAAATTTAAAGTTTCGTTTTCCATAGAAAAAAAAATTAAGGATAATTTCTTAGAAGAAAAATTTAAAATCAGTATTAATAACACAAAATGAAGGATAATAAAGCAGTGGAATTTCCATGAAAGTTAATGTTTTTATTTAAAAGACGACAAAAGAAAAAGTTTCAATTCTGATATGTATTAAAATAAATTAGAACTATATAGTCATTAAACTTGTTTACCGTGATTGATTCATTTTTTCATTTGAATAAAGATAAAATCACGGCTGTTATTCATTTCTTAAATTTGTAAGGGGAAATATGTTTTCAAAGATCTATGCCAAAGAATATAATTTTCGAACTTTATAAAAAAATATGAAAATAACATGAACTTTTAAGAACACAGATCTAAATTTTAACTATAGTTGGGTAGGATATTCAACTACCAATTTTTAGAGATACGAATTCACTAAGGAAACAAAATACTGCTATACGAATCGAGTTTTAAATAGTGGTTCCAAAATATTGTTACTATCAGCATCAAATTTTAAATCCTGATTATCAAATAAAACAATTTTCGAAGAACTATGCTGAGGTATATAATTTTCGAACTTTATTCCAAATATGAAAACAGCATGAACTCTTAAAAACACCGATTCAAATTTTAATTATAGTTGAATAGGATATCAACTAAGATTAATAGTTGATAATAGTTGGATAGTTGGATAGGATAACACTTATTCTTTTTTTAGAATAGGAATTCAGTGAGGGCACAAATTTCTACTATATGAATCATGTTTTTAATTCCTGGTTCTAAAATACTATGTTCTACATCCTGTGACTGAAAGGTATAGCTTTCACCTGCATCGTGTTGCTCTGATTTCGTATTTATTTACTGGAAAAGAAAAATCCCACACAATGAATTTTTTTACGAAGTCTGAACACAACATAAAATCCACTAAATGTATTCTTATTTAACTTTTTATTCTTCGCCAACAAAAAATAATGGGGAAATAAATTATGTGTCATTTGTATTCCCAGACATAATAAAGAATAAAAACACTGCTACTTTATATGGTAGGGTTGTTTTTTTCCCCAATAAAAAAATAATGTTAAAGGAACCCCGGAATCACTTCTCCGTAGAACAAACAACCATGAAAAGGGATTGGAAAAGCAACTAAAATCAATTTTGATTGTAACAGATCTTTTCTTGTCGTCCATGTGATATGGATTCGAAAATATTTTAAGCACTAAAAAGAACATTTCGGGAATGCGAGTCACGGCATACTACAACTCCGAACAGTAAACAAATACCATTCTGGAATGGACGTGAGGTCTCTGCTGGTGCACTTTCAACGTTGAATGCTATGCATCACGTGACTCGACGAAATACGAATTCCACATAAGAAGATCAAGCATCGCATTTCATTTTTGGAGCTGAAAGCAAATACTTTTTACTTCAGTCTTTTGTGCGATTACAGAATATTTAGGAGAAGATATGTTTAAAACTGCACATTTGGAAATATCTTTATAGGTGAAATACAATTATAAAGAAACGAATTATAAAGTTATAAATTTCTATTTTTTTCTATTTTTAATATTGTATAATACTTATTATCATAATCTATTGCTACAGTTAAGTTCTAAAATAGATTATTTTGTTCATCCATTCGAATTTTCCAAGAAATTATGTCTTTTTTCATACATTTAAGAAGATATAAACGATAATATTTGTTTTTTTTTATTTCTTATACATAAGACAATTACATATGTGTAATTATTTTGTTAATTCTCATATCTCTATATTGATATAATTGCACTCTGTTAATTATTCTATTCAGGTGTTGAAATTTTTCAAGAAATTATTCCCACTCTTAATATTTATTCAAGAAGGTATAAAAAAGGCAGTCTTCTAGTATTGATTATGTTCATGCACTCAAGTGTTTCAAGAAGTTATTTCCAGTCTTAATTTTTATTCAAGAAGGTATAAAAAATTAATCTTCTAGCATTGATTATGTTCATGCACTCAAATGTTTCAAGATATTATTTCCACTCTTAATTTTTATTCAAGAAGGTATAAAAAAGGTAATCTTCTAGTATTGATTCTGTTCATGCCATCAAATGTTTCAAGATTTTATTTCCACTCTTAATTTTTATTCAAGAAGGTATAAAAAAAGTAATCTTCTCATATTGATTCTGTTCATGCCCTCAAATGTTTCAAGATATTATTTCCACTTTTAATATTTATTCAAGAAGGTATGAAAAAGATAATCTTCTATTATTGATTCTTTTCATGCTCTCAAATGCTTCAAGAAATTGTTTCCACTCTTAATTTTTATTTCAAGAGGGTATAAAAAAAGGTAATATTCTATTATTGATTCTTTTCATGCACACAAATGTTTCAAGAAATTATTTCCACTCTTAAATTTTATTCAAGAATATATATAAAGGTAATCTTCTATTATTGATTCTGTTCATGCACTCAAATATTTCAAGAGATTATTTCCTCTTTCATATATTTAATAAGATATAAACGATAGTTTTTTTTATTTGTTTAAATTCTTAAAGTAAAAACATTTCTATATATTTAAATATTTTTTCTTATTCTCATATTTGTATAATTTTATCGTACAATGCCAGAACTCTTGAAATGATACAAGCTTGGGAAATATCTTACTTTATTCAAGACATCAGATATTTGACAATACAATTTTAATAACTTTAATTGCACTTGGCATTATTTATTTTGGATCATTTATTGAGATATAATTAAGTTTTGGAAATGAAATTACTAACTATTATTATTCATATTGCACGTCTTATATAAATTGGTTTTTATTAAAGACATTTAATAAAAACTTTAAATTAAAACGAAATTTAACGAAAATTTAAATTTAAACGAAAATAAAATTTCTAACATGTTTCAAATTTGAAAACAGATATAAAACAAATATAATTTGAATTTATAGTAAATTAATTTATGAAATATTGTTTTAACTTCAAAAAAATAAATTGCATAATTTGAGTGAAATTTTGCTGTTTGTTGGAATTTGTCTAAAATAGAACTTGTTTTTGGCAATGCTTTCTTTAATTAATTATATATATACAGTGCCCGAAAAAATTATAAGGACACGCGAAAAATCGCCAAATCTAGAAGCCTTGTTTACAGAATCGAATGCAAATTTTTGTAGAAAAAATAGAAGTAAAACTAAAATATTTTATGCGTAAAGTAATTAAAATTTTCAATTTTACATCTGCTAAAATTTAAATTTCGATTTTTAAACCTAAATGAAAACGGAAAAAAGTATAAGGACATTGCTTTTTCTCCAGTATTTATTTAAAAATTTGCATATTTGAAAGCATAAAATGACAATTCCGAGGTAAAAGATTCATTTGCGAAAAGAATTTCCCACTCGGCGACTTTCAGCGTGAATTTTTAAACGATGCCCAAAGGAACTCAACTTTCTGACTCTGAAAAAGGAAAAATTGTTGCTTTTCGAGAATGTGGATTGAGTGGATGGGAAATTTCAAAAAGAATCAAGAGATCTAAAAAGGTGATTTATAATTTTCTAAAAAATCCTGGGATGTATGGTATGAAAAAGCGAACTGGGAGACCAGAAATTCTCACTCGTCGACAAAAAAGAATGATAGTAAGGAGAGCTTGCGAGAAAAGAGAAACCGCAAATGAAGTTAGACAAAATTTGAGTTTACCATGCTCAACAAGGACTGTTCAAAATGTTTTGAGTAAACATCCTCAAGTTTCTTATGGGAAATTAGTGTCACGCCCCCCTCTTACAAATCATCATAAGAAAAGAAGAGTTTACTTTGCCAAAAAATATATTTCTCTTGGTCAAAAGTGGGCTGATGTAATTTTTTCGGACGAAAAAAAGTTCAATCTTGATGGATCTGATGGTTTTCGTTATTTTTTGTATCATCTGCGAAAGTCCAAGGAAGTGTTTTCCATGCGTCAATATGGTGGTGGCTCGGTAATGGTATGGGGCGCTTTTGCGGCAAATGGAACCACTCCAATTGTATTTATCAACCGTAAAATGAATTCGGACAGGTATGCTGATATGTTAGGAGAAAGCTTGTTACCTGAAGCACCACTAATTACTTCAGGGGACTATATTTTTCAGCAGGATAATGCTTCGATACACGTTTCTACGAGTACAAAACTCTGGTTTGAAGCTAATTCTGTAAATTTACTTGATTGACCTGCGAGAAGTCCCGATCTTAATCCAATCGAAAGCTTATGGGGACTTCTAGCCCGAGAAGTTTATAAAATCGGCACACAGTATCAATGTACACAAGATCTTGTCGTCGCTATCAAAGACGCTTGGGAAAAAATATCTGTGGACATTTTAAAAGATCTTTCAGGATCTATGACCTCTCGGCTCATTCAAGTGATTGAAAAAAAAGGTAGTTTTCTTGATTATTGAAACATTTTTTAAGTATTTTACA
Organism: Argiope aurantia; assembly: GCA_026543865.1. Lineage (NCBI taxonomy): Eukaryota > Metazoa > Arthropoda > Arachnida > Araneae > Araneidae > Argiope > Argiope aurantia. Next base: position 26,211 of record JAPMOR010074554.1, read on the forward strand.
ACATGTCCTTATAATTTTTTCCGTATTTCCTTTAATGTTAAATTTTGTAAAATCAATATTTTGAAGCTAAATTATGTTTTTTATGTGGTATAAGTGTTATCACAAAATTATGCAGCAGAAGTAAGAAATATAAAAAGTTCAGTTAGGTGAAATGGAAATAAACCATATTTTCATGCAATTACATGTTGTCCTTATACTTTTTTCGCGCACTGTATAAAAGCTCTAATTAGTACAAAGATCATACATAAATATTACTTTCAAAGCAAAAATAGATTCATATAGATTTTATTAATATATATATAAACATTCTTTTGCAAGAATAAAACGTGTTCTATGCAAAAGGATTCCTTTAAAAATTATCAATTTTACAAGCTTGATAATTAATTTTCTTCAAATTGTCTTTATATTAGGAAATGTATATATTCTGCAGAGTCACTCCACGATATAGAAATTAATTGTTTTTTTAGAGTCATGGTGAGTTATATTATTTGTTTCCTTTTCGAAATTTTAATAATCCAATTTTAAATGAGAATTGAAATATGGAAAATTTAAGTATATTAATTTTACCGAATAAATCTTTTTAGTGAATAATAAAAATTCTTTAAGTTACTAGCTATTTACAGAATAATAATGGTGATTCATATTTGTATAAAATGCATAAAAAAGAAAGACTTGAAAAATTTCCTTCCTTTTTAAAATAGTAGAAAAATTCATCAGTTTTTGTAATTTAATTAATTAAATAATAAATAAAATAAGTGAAATTGGTTTTACAATGAAATGAAAAGGTATAACATATTTTATTAGAAAAGAAAAATTTTGAAATGCCAAAAATATTTTAGAAACCGAAAATATAAATATATAGCATATCAGGAATTTGAAAACTTAATGGATATATTCATAGGAAATCGATAAAGGCAAATATTATATAAGTAAGAAAATATAAAGAAAATAATTTCTTTTATAAACATAGATTTTTATTGATAAAAATTATACAACTTCTCACATTTTCCGAGTTAAAGCATTATAATTTTACCAATGAGATTTATTTCAACAAAACTAAACTATAGAGGTATATGAAATTACTTCAAATCTTTGAAGTAGAATAAATGATTCATTAATTTTTCATTTAATTAGAAAAAAAGTAATGACAAATAAAGTTTACTTATTTCTCATTATAAGTGTCACATCTCATTTAATTCAGGAAATTAATAATTCAATAATTATTTTCAATTTTATTTACATTCATTTGACTAGAAAATTAAAAAATTGCTTACTTCTAATTCGTAAAATATATTGTTTTTTAAAGGAAAAGCAGTATCTTATATTTTAATTCCTTTAAAATTCATTTTTCTGTTTTTAAGCGCTTTCAGTTATATAATTAGATCATCAATAGCTTAAAAAAAACTTAAAGAACTCAAACATATTCTAGAGATTTAAAGATACCGTGGGTTCTTTTTCCAAACTATTTTCCAAAAAATTTAAATTTTTCAATAATTGAAAATTTGGATGAAATAAAATAAAGAAACTTGATAATTGAAGTAAATATCATATTTTTCTGGTCTCTTTCCTTATTTCAAAATGCTTTGAAAACCATCCGTAACTAATATTTTAATTGAATTAATTAGAGAGTATATTTTTAATTTTGTCACAATAATAACTTTTCTTTCAAATGAAATAAATTTGCTCTCATACTTCCTACTTAAATTCTTAATTCCTTTTTACAAAGATAAATTTTATGCTTATTAAAAAAATTGAAAATGAATTAAATACTATATAGAATTATTACATAAAGGAAAGAAGTTTCATGCCTAAATTATTTTATGTCCTTCTAATTTTATTACTGAAATTATCCGCATTAAAATTCGCATCTGAGTGAATTGGAATTAATATTTTCATCTTTGTACTTTTATTACTTAATTATTAATCGCGATGCAAATGTAAAAAGTCCTTTACAAAAGAATTAATTTTTAAAGAGAGAGAAATAATGTTAGAGAGCGATTATCCGACATTTACAAAGGAGTAATTGCAAAAATATATTTTTTATTTAATTGAAATGATAATTTTTCAAGCAATTAAAATACATACAATTTCGGTTTTTTTTAAAATTAAAGCGATACTTTTTGTATTCATTTTGTACACAAAGAATTTTTATTTTGGAATTAAGATATGGATATAGAATTAGAATGTGCATCAAAAGCCGGCATAATCCTCGGTATTAGGATGAACTAAAAAACGTGTTAGATTCATGATGATTCTGAATATCTTGAAGAGGATTGCAGAAATAAATGATTCTGCTTGCTATTATTTTCTCATTTCCGTTACTAATGAAACATCTTATCTCTTCTAGTTTTTAATTAGCAATTCTGGTATTAGAGCCTATTATTGGATATTATAATAAATGCAAACTTATGTCATTATTAATGTTTTTTTATATTTATTAATGTACAGGACTACATAACCCTGGCTTACTGCCGAGTTACAAAAAATAACCATGCCAGGATATAAATTGGGAGACTCACTTTTGTCGTCTGTTTTCAGTTTGATTATATTAAATAATTTTAATTTAAGAGTTCAGAAATTTCAATTTAATCTATTGAATCATTTCCTTTGACTGACTTAATCACATGACTTTGGACAGAACATAAAATATATTCATGCTTTTATGGCTTAGTGAATTTTAAAATGTGCTTGATCTCTGATTAGATCTACCGATTACAAAGAATATATTTAATGTTAAAAAGAAATAAAGGTTGGAATGTTCGATTTAGATCATTTTTACTTGCACAACATTTTATTAACCTTTAAATAGGGAGGTGAAAATTTACGACTTTTTTGGGAAGGTGTAGTCTACAAGACCGCATTTTCTTTACTCACAAATTAAATTTTCTAATGAAAGTCTTATTATGAAAATATATCAATATATTTTACGGATATTTTTCTTGATATATAAATATGTTTAGAAATGTTTTAAAGTATATTATCATTGAAAAATATAATTACCTTTGAACATGCATTTTCTAAACAAATACATAACAAATAATAAAAAAAATCTACATAACAAATTTCATGTTACAAAAAAATATACTTGAAAAAACATTTTTTTTTTTACTTTTTAAATCATTTAGTTTTCCGGTATACAAAGATATATAGAAAACAAATAATGGAAAATGCAGCAATTACATGATAAAAAATGACAAAGGCAAAATTGATCCTTTATTTTGTAGGCAACATTTCTACGCAGAAACTTGTGAGCATTTGTTGCATTGTTTGTGAAGGAATTAAGCAAAAAGGTTAAGTACTAGTATAAAAACCAGACTGTAAAATCTGTAGATATTTCTATTGGTAGACATGTATAGACTTCTTTAAAATACATTATCATAAGAAAAATTATTTGTATTTGAACATACATATCAGAATCAGTCGAATGTGAACTTTAATCGAAAAACTCTTCTGTGCAATTATCCTGATCACTAAAATTCCTTTATGCTTCATTTAAAAGTGTCTGGAGTACTGTTTTATATGGAGGATCAGTAGGGCGGGTGATATTTTGAGAACAAAGTTTTAGAATCAACTGTTAAGCCTTGTATGATACTGGAACACTAAAAGGGAGTGCGGTCTCACAGACGTCCCCCCCACCAAAAACAAAACTGAAATATTTAAAACAAGCATCCGCAGAAACCGGTTGAAAAAGTTCACGGGTGTTGAAGGTCACGAAACAAAAAGCTGCAGGTCAATCCATTCGATGGAACTAAAAATAGAGTAGGGGTGACTGAAAATACATCCTTAGCAGTCTGAGATACTGCATCTCCCCAGTTAAGGGTTACATTTCATTTGGATTTCAATTTCGTAATTCTTCAGTCGAGCTAAGCAGAAATCATGTTTTAATTCTTTCATGAGACATCAATTATTTTATTTCTAAATAACTGTCTTTGGCAACCAACTATTTCTTTGAGGTTAATAATTTTTCAAATAAATATTTTAATTATTATATTTCTCAAAATATATTTAAATTTCCAATTTTGATAAGCTTATAACTGATATCGTTATAGAAAACTTGCATTCTCTAGCCATTGTAATTTCTCTTCAATATTCTGTCAGCATCTGTAAAATTTGAATGATAAATTGAAGCAGAAAGATTTAAACTACAGATAATAAAGTGAACTTTGTTTGATGAGACAAAACATTTTTTTCAAAAATATGAGTACTTAATCCTTTAGCCTTGAAGTCTTATGTGTATTACAGAATATTTTCTATAATGCATACGTCAGTTAAAACATTATTCAATGAAAACTTCTCTGACACTTCAAGAAAATCCAGTTTTTAGTTTCAATCATTTAAATAGTTTAAATAACGTAAAAAAATAATATTTTATTTTGTTTCATTCAATAAATGTACTTCTGAAAAAATTACGAAGGGTATATTTCATTGATTCCTTTGGCCTTGAGGAATGAGACTCAATGGAATATTCCTAATGCTCCAGTTATTAAATTAATTTTTTTTTTCTTTATTGCGATCGAATTTGGCCAAATTATGAACATCACTCTTTTATGATAATTATCAATTTTAACCCTTTCTAGGGCCGTGGAAAGTATGCTTCCCACTAAATTTATCAATCTTTCTATGAAATTATGTAGGGTGGCATAAGTTCTGACAAATTTTTTTAGTAAGTCAGACACTTAGATGCTTCAGTTCTTTATCTCAGACAAAATGATGTGTCTTGATTTGTTACTTAATTATTAATTAACCAAATTAATTAATTAATCAAATTAAATTTATTTAATAAGATAAATGAATCTCTTTTCTTATTCTAATTTCAAGCCTAAAAATATTTTAACATAATATGACTAGAAAAAAATGGCCCTTTAAAGGTTTAAGACAAATCAAGCTAGTAATCCTTGTGAGATCTCTGGGCACTATCAGCATAATATTTCACAAAGTCAATCAAGTGGCCTAAAATCTTGCGTTTTTATAAGGTAATAATAATCAAACTTTCATAAGTCACTGAATTTGAGTCGTAATAGGGTGGATTTTTTTTTGCTTAAAATGTTAAGTCCTAAAAGTACTTTATTAAATATGACATCTAGGACCGAAAGTCTTACAAAATTATAAAAAATATAAATTTTGTAATTCATCAAAATATTTATTGACCAAAATTGCATAAAACAGAATTCGTTATTTCACTTAGACCATTATTCCTCTTAGATATTTATTAGTAATTATGAATTTTATTATTAAAAAGCAGTGTAATTTCATTACAAAAAGCCTTTATCGAAAACCCGATTAGCATTTTAAATGTAAACTTGAAAAAAGTTGAATTATGCGCAATTATAAAAAGAATGTATGATCAATAATCAAAAATACTCTTAAATGATAAGCAAAATTTCAGGTGCCGAATTTTTTTTCAGGTGCCCGAAATTCATATTTAACTCTAGATAATACAAACAAAATTCCTTATACCATTTAAAAAAAATTCTTTTTCATATGATGGATCAAACAGAACAGGGAATTTTCAATTTATGTAACTATAGAAATTTGCACATCGAATTTATAAGCTGCATATTGAAAATTATTCATTACCAATGACACAAATATATCGTAAATAATCCTATACAGTACTGTACTACTCTGATAATCACTTTTATCAAATTGTATTTCTATAAAATTCCAGAATCCAGAGCTTCACGATACCAATTTCCCCCCCTCAAACCTAAATATTCGACCCAAGCTTTGACAGATTTCATTTTCACAGTTGTAGAAGCTCATATTTCTTCTTCTTCTTTTATTTTATTTTATTTTTTTATTATTAAAATGGATTCGACGGATCAAAAATCAGAAGGCACCGAGGGGACTTTGAATTGCACATTTTGAAACGAGGAGTTTAGATAGATATGACACAAATTATTCCTCTGTTTAGAATATTGTACTTTAAAATAAATTTGTATATGAAAGATCTAGAAAGAGTTAAGTTATTGATTTCATTTTTATTATTTTTCGTTTCTCATTATCATAAGCCTGGAGTTTTGGTTCTTTTAAAATGTGTTTCCTGTTTTTTTTAAAAAATTGTTATTTTATTATTATTATTATTATTGTGGCAATTTAATAATGAAAACTTATAATGTTAATTTTAAATAAATAACGTTTGGAATTTTTTATACCTTTGTGGTTTGGAATTGAACTATTTAACAATTATTAAATTTTTCCTAAGTCTTAAAAAAAAGTAAGAATCTTGTTTAGCTTTGCTTTCTTTAAAAAAATACAAATAATGGCAAAATTCAATGTATAGCTACTAGTTTACGTTCTAGTAATTAGTTTGTTTCAATTATTTTGTTTCGGAATTCTATAAAGAAAGAACAAGCATTCTTTTTATATGTGTTATCAATGAAAACGTTTGTGTGGATTCCGATATTTCTTTTTTGTTTTGCATAATATATTGTCACGTAGATATTCTAGTGTTAGACTCAATGACGCACAAAAGAAGCAGAGCTAAACCAATTTATTAACTCAACTCAGAACACGGTAACTGACAAATCTTCTGCTTTTATACAAGCAGAGAAAGTTCCAGAATACTCTTCTGGAGACAGTAAGAAAAGTCCAGAACACTTGTCTGGTAAACTGAAGAAATGTCCAGTATCTTCTGGAACATGAAATAAAGGAAAACATAAAATCAAGGAATTAAGTATTTACATATACTATTAATCGCATTGTCTCTAGCGGGATTCGAACCCATGCCTCTTGATCACGAGGCCAGCGCCATGACCATTCGGCCATGGAGATTCGATTGTCTTTCTTCAATGCGGCAATATTATAAAAGAAAATATCAAATTGAGTGCTATTATTTTTTCAACTTGGTATAACAATTTTCGAATTAATCTCTCTTGTATAAAGGGAGTTTAGATACTATAGAAATAAATCTTAAAGCAAATAAAGCCTTAATCTATTAATCGTACATTATCAAAATAACATAATTATCATATTAATTTAATTGAATGAGTAATAACAAAACAGTTGTAGAATTATTGTTTTGTATCTTGTTAAAAACATTTCCTTCTTTTCAAAAATCCAGAAATAGCTAAAAATCTACCGAATAATTTCTAGGTTCGTTAAAATTTAGAGATTAGAATGTTTTTTATTTGTTATTAGCAGATTTTTAGAATTAGAATGAATCGAAGTGGAATTCATTAAAAAATATATTTATAAACACATAATTTTGATTTTATTTTCCAGTTTATTTAAAAAGAAAATAAATTTGTACTAATAAAGATTAAACTAATCCCGGAACTCTAATCTATGCATTATGGCCTATCAGCATTCTACAAAATACGATCAATGATAACTGAAAAATTAACGCATTACAAAATTGGAAAATTAGTAAAGGAAAAAATCCAAAACTGAAAAAATCAGAAACAATGCAAAATTTGGGAAATCAGTTACAAAAAAATTATAAAATTATAAAAAAAGTGAAAAAGTTATAAAATTGCAAAATCAGTTACAAATAATAATGAAATTTAAAACAAAATAATTTTGCTGCTTTTTGAAAGAAGCCGGTTATTTAAAAGTCATAAATTTCAAACTTACTCATAACATATAAAAATATTCCTATTAGAAACAAATTTAATCAAATATTGATGACATTACACAATGCTTTATTTATTCTTCATTTAAATCAGGAATATTACATTTAGTATATGATTATGATATTACCCCTCTTGCAAAAAACAGAGAAATATTTCATAAATACCCAACTTCAGTTCAAACAAATTTTAATCTAAAATATTTTGAGGATTGATAAATATGCATGTGTTCGAAAATAAATACCAATCTGTTTGCCTTTAATCTTGGCTTGAATGAATAAATCTCTGAGGGATCGAAAAAGTCTGACGAATCTCATTTTTCACACAGTTAATCCTATCTATCTTATCTGTGAAATGATTCATCATTTGTCATCAGGAAACTTTTTCAGTGTGCTATCGTTTTACCAAGTGACAAGAAGAGTATTATTGTTTGTCGTAACCTTCGGTCCATTTTTTAAAGAAATAATTTATCATGGTCATGAAAATTATTTTTCATCGAAGAATTTTAGATTATGGCCGTATTATCTAATTTTTTACCTTAAAAACTATGTGGCAAAATAGCAAAAACATGGAAAAGTATTTAGTTTCGAAATACATAATTTCTTTTTCTTAAACAAGGCCTGGAGTTTCTATTTTCGAAATGTATTGTAAATAGATATAATGTAATTAATACTTCGTATTAAATATAGTTGAAATGCTAGTAAGATTTACAGATTTATAGCCTGGTTGGTAAGGTATTGGATTTACATCCCTTGAGTTGTGAGTTTCAAATTCCGCCGGCCGAAGACTATGTATATGGGAGCTGGTGCAAGTATAAATCTGTTGTAGCCCCGAAGTCCTCAAGTAGAGACAATACCATTGGGGGTACTGGATCAGAGATGACCGTTGTCTAATTCAGGTCTAATTTACGATAACTGGATGAATGAATGAAGTGCACCCCGTGAGAAGGTCTGTGACGAATGAGTAGCTAAGACATACTCTTGGACCCAGATGGCGCTACTGAAACAAGAGGCGCTAAAACTCGGCTTAAAATATCTGGTTTCAACAGCGAGCTTCTCTATGAAAAGTGCAAAAACAACAACAATTCTATTTCACTATTATTAGAAATTTCTAATTATGTAATTCCCTCTTCACTAAAATTGTGTCAGTATCAAAATTCTGGTATAAATATTTTGAAAACTACTGTTAGAACTTTTTATATCAAGAATGTTCAAAGAGTCTAACTGAGTTTATCATCACTATTTTCATTTCATTAATTAATTAATTTCTTTTTTGTCTATTTGCAATCTTAATGTTTTATTTTTAACATTTTTTTAAATGAAAATATGTTATTAGACTTAAAAATGATGTGTGGAATATTATTTAAAATTTTATGTGTGGCAGAAGTTATCGATTTAGCATGTCGGCTAATTTCGAAGAAACCTGATATTGTCGATTTCTTCGACTGAAAGTAGAATAATGGCTGAAATGGTTTAAAAATGATGGCTGAAAGTAGAATAATGGCTGAAATGGTTTAAAAATGATGGCTGAAAGTAGACATGCGATGAAAAAGGTTTTTAAATATTATGTAAATGTTTATATCAAAATAATTTTTAAATATGGTTGAAACAAAAATGCAGTATATTCATGATACGAATACATGTGTCTATTTTTAAACTATACTCAGTATAATAAATCCTACAAAAGGATCATCAATTCAAATTTTATATTAAGCTTCAGTAAAATTAAAATTTAAAAGAAATGTTGATATTCGGTCAAGAATTCTAAATAATTGAAGATAAAAGATTTTTTTTTATTAAGGCAAAATAAAATGACTATTTGAAAAGAAATATATTTGATCAAATTCTGTCTAAGAAATGCAAGTAACAACTCTAACAAATATAACTGTACACAAAAATAAGAAATATTATGGTGATATATATTATCTTTCTTAGATTTGAAAATCATAAAATCAGAGATGGTGCATGAAAATTTATTTATATTTTAATATATTACAATCATAAATATAAACAAATTCAATAAAGTTAATATAAAGCATTCTGTGAGAATGAAATGATATTATTGAGCTATTAACATACTACATTTCCACGCATAGATATATAGGATAAAAATTGAAAATGTATTTAGTATGAACTCAGACCTGATCCAGATTCTACATTTGTTTACGATTTTCATTGTCATTGAATCACGAGTTTCATTCGGATTGTTCAACAAGTTCATTCTTTTAAAAAATTCATAATCGGAATCATAAATAGAGCAGTTTTTTTAAATTATTATTTGTGTATGCAACATAAGTACAGTTTCTATCTTACACTTTATTTGTCGAAAAAAAAGGGTAAAAGAAATAAATCTGGTGTATTTTTCTAAGTTTTACTCAAGTAATCATGCTTTATAAATAATTATTTGAGCATGAAATTGTTTTTTTCTTCAAATGTGTAACCATCCTAGTTCATATAATCCATGTAAAGTCTACATTATTGAGTTAAACAACAGAAATTTGATCTAATTCTTTTATTTTTTCTAACTTTTTTGGATTAAACTTTAATTTATTTGGCTGTAGTATATATCCCAAGTAAAATGTATTATTTTTCAGAAATGAAGAATATTTCCAGATACTTTTTTTATTTAATATGCTATAAAGAGTGTTTGATATTTCTCTTTGCAGAATTCAATCTGTTAGAATTTTTAAGTAATTTTGTTGAAACAACGAGAATTGCCATTGAGAATTTTAACATAGTTTACACAGAATAATATTTATTTTATTTACAAGAAAGGCTTTTCATAAAAGTTAAGTTATAAAGGACTGATAATTTTTTCATCTAATACTAATGTTTTAAAGTAATATATGAATGATAAAATGATTTTTAAAAATATTTATTGTTTTATTTAAATTTTTAGACTTGTAGCAAATATTAATTGTGCCAGAAGAAAGTTATGTTACTAAATGAAATATTTAGATTCTATTTAAAGAATTTTTACTAATGAAATAACTCATAAATTTGCTTGTTAGAAAAGTAGTTAATATCCTGGATACTGAAAAGTATTTAAATTCTAGTACAGCATGTATTGGAGCACAATATAAACCAATTATTCTATGTTTTTTCCAATCAAGCTAATTTTAATTATACACTGGTAGTCAGAGTACCATCAGAAACACCTTTTTTGTTTATAAATACCATTTTACTTAAGAAATATTTCTTTTCAAAATTAAAGAAAATGTAGATTTTTTTAAAATTTTTCATTGATATTTTGAATTGTGAAAACATTCTAATGGGCCTGATTGTTGTAATGGAAAATAAAGAGCTTGATATATGAAACTTAATGTCAATGAGTTCTTAAAAATTAAATTTTGATTGAAAAGTAAGAGAGAAACTGATAATCTCTTTTTGATGCAATATTTTATTACGTATAATTTGAGCTAAGAGTGAATAAAAGTGAAACCTTGTTTGTTGAACTCGAAAACTGTTATTTCATTTTTTTGCATTATTGCTTTATCATTTTTATTTATACATTTGCTAATTAAATTCACTCTTCAGATAAAGATTTTTTTTATTATTTAACATTTTAAATTAAACATTTTACTCAAAATGAAGTCGAATATTTTAAAACACTATTTTAAATTGAAGATGTTTTCTATAAGTGTATATTTAGATCAGCTATAAAAACTTGTTTATCAGAATTTCACAAATCATTTTTGGAAAATCGATCCTTTATATCTTTTTAGATTGTCATATTTCATCAAATATATATATATATATATATATATATATATATATATATATATATATA
>JAPMOR010074554.1:37580-65345 GCA_026543865.1 Argiope aurantia
ATATATATATATATATATATATATATATATATATATATATATATATATATATATATTAATTTGAAAGAATTTATGTTTCCATAGTGATTCCAGAGTGATTTGCAAAACTTGCTTTGCTGAAAATACATAAAAAAACCTCTGTTGATTTGAAATTCAATATTCGAAGGCACATAAAAATATAGATTGGAGTTTGAAATCCCCCAAACTAAAATTCAGATTCGTATGCAACGACTTTTCTATCCATATAATTTATTGCGAATAAAAAATATCCAAGTAAAAAGCAATTGAAATGCAATCTAGTCAATTTTAAAAATTAGACACCAATGGAATCTTCAGGAAAAGAACATGCATACGAAATTTTCCATGTTTTTATCAGAAAAACTGGTAGAAATTACAATTCTTTTTGAAGAGAATGAGCTTAGTTTTAAAGTATTTGGTATATCTGGCAGGAAAAGTAAAATAATGAAAATACAGAAGAGTAGAGACGTTTTTGCTACTAAAATTGACCTTTCAAACATTTTATTCGCTGATAAAATTTTACCTTTATTTATAGTTGGAAGACATATAAAATATAATCTTTAAGTTGGGATATTAACGACCAAACTGGAAATAATATTCTTACTTTTCAAATTTTTGGGAAAAAATAAAGACTATTTTTAAATATAAATAACCATATAATATTAAATAGTTTTGAATCATAACGAATGCAGAAATCTTAAGCGATCTATAATCAAGATATCAACATTTTGTTTCTTTTGTTGATGAATAAAGTTTTAAAGAATTAATAGGACAAATTATCAGCATTTTCCATGCAACTATAATATTTTCATAGCATTTGTAACGACCGTAAAGAAAATAAATAAAAATCTGGAATGGTTATTATCTAAAGGTTATCTATTATTACTAAAATTATAAATTCCCATTATTATTATTAAAAATTATTATTATATAAGAAAAATCGTCATTTTCCAAAGTAAAAATTTGCTACATTTTTTCATGTAAATATAATTTATTTCTTTAATATTTGTGATGAGTGGTAAGGAAAATAAATGAAAATCTGGCATTGTTATTATTTAAAGAAATCTTCACTGTTTTTTCTTAAAAAAATAACTTTTCATTTGATAACATTTAGCACTATTTTGAATTCTCTGATTATTTTCCTGTGATTAACTTTCGTTTATCATAAATTGTTTCATTGCCAGATTCACCTCATATTTCTTTCTTCTAACTTTCTACTCATGTAAGTTGGATATTAGATCCGGTATCAACTTTTTAACGATAGATGAAAAACGAGAAAATTATTGAACTCAAATTTGCAAGACAGAACTCAGCCGGTCAAGGATATACCTTTGAATACTAGTTTTTAACAACAAACTTTTCGTTCTGTTAATTGATACATGTGGCTCCATTTGAGAGATTATGTTGATTATAATTCGAGGTTCTTTTGAATGGCTATTACTCTATTTTTAACAAAGTAAAACTTATAATTTATATCATCTGATTACACATATATAATCATATTATTCCGCCATTTGTAACATTTTATCAATACTAGAATGAATAGAAATGATTAATTATGCTCTTATATAAAGCACGAAAGACAAATTTAAAATATGTACTTAGAAGCACACTCTAAAATGAAATCTAATATTAATTGCCAATTGGGATATGAAATTATTTTATAGAAAAAAATTAAAATATGTAATTTGTACCTTAACTCCTTTTAACGTATAATTATTTCACAAATGCATCCCTTCTTACGATAAAATATTATATATTTTATTATGTTTTGAAATTACAACAAAAGTAATTGCCTTTTGTTGTTTGATTTCTTGTTCTCAGACAATATCTTTTAATGATAGTTATTTTTGAAAGATAACAAAGTTACTTATTTTATGTTAGTTATTTTTTAATAAGATATCAATGCTTTACATACAGATTCTTTGACTATAAATGTTTCAAAATATTTTTGTCTTCAGTTTCTAAGCATGTAAAGAGAAGAAATCATATTTGTTTGAATTTTTTATTTCCAAACGATTCCTAATCCATGAGTTGGGAAATGATAGTTAAATAATCCATCAAAAACAATATTTCTGAGCATTATTTAAATTAATTTTAGAAGGTTAGTGGGATGTATATGCCACGTTAGTAATTATTGATACCAACGAAGAGGTTAAGAGGATAATTCGACTGCAATATTAGGAGGACATCTTGAATAATCAAAATTATTTCCAATAATCTCTTGTAAGCACAGAACCAATAAATAAAATAATTTAAATTGAATTTAAATGTTAAATTAATTTCAAAAGAAATATTTTCACCCTAGATGCTAATATATAACTCCATTACAAATTTTCAACAGATTTGTAATAGAGTTATATATATTTTTTTGCCGATACTTCTGTGACCCGACAACTATTATGTTGGTCCTTGAATCATTAGCAAACTATATTTTTAAATCGAAAATTTTGATTTTCCAAACGAATAAGCGCAGATTCTTTCAACAGTAAAAATTTATTAACTTGATAATTCCAAAATGAAAAATCCAATCGACACAACTATCTACCGCGAATTTTTGTAACCAACAGAAGAATACAAAGTCAGAAAAAGTTGTGGAGGTGCTGCATTAATTTCAAAACTAACAATTTCAGATTAAGCATCAACCAAAGCAAAACGATTAAGTCAACAAAATTACATTTTAAAAAGGAAGTTAATTCACCACATTTAATCATTTTCCAATAAACAATTCCAATATTTTAAATCTTTAAGATTGCTTATAAAATATAAGGCATGGGATATAAGATTTATCTAGAACATGGGATATAAGATTTATGACCTTTGGTTATGGATAATTCAAACATTTTGCGAATTCCGATAGCTCGGATTTCATTGATTGTGGTCACCAAGCTATATAAACTAATTTCAAAATGGAGAAAGAAATTTTTCTTTGCTAAATTTCTGTATTTAAGGGATTGTTAACGCTGAAAAAGAATTGAGTTTAACTATAATCGTTAGTTTATTCTAAGCATATTTAGTGCAAATGAATTTTTGCTTTTTAATTTTTATTATGTTATGGTCCTTAAAATAGTGTTTTTATTCCTAATTATAATAAGGGCGCAATAAAACTGTAATTGCCTATTGCGGTAGAAATATGCTCACTAAAAATATATGTTTAAGGGATCATCTTCATATTAACATTTACTCAAATTTAATATTTTCAAATACCAGCATCAAATTTCGATTACGTATATGAAATCTCCAAATTAAAAAGCTCAAATGCATATAAAATTTTGTAATTTAGAATGAGCAGTTGTTCAGTTATAAGTCAGTGAAAATTTGAATTGCTAATGTTAAATTAAAATCCCAAATTTTAAATATATTTCAAGATATAAGAAACTTTAAACAATATTTTTAAAAATTTATCTCACAATATTCAGTAAGCAAAGTTAAATTATGCATATTAAAAAAAAAGAAATGCGAAAGCATATTTTATACATTTAATTAAATTTTAATTATTTAATTCACAAATTATCTTTATATAGAATATGATAAATATTTAAATTCGAATAGAAGGAACAAAAACCTAAAATTAAAAATTTATTTCAAATAATTTCAATATATGCAGCGATAACCAAACGTTTTCGAAACAGCAGTTTTTTTCTAATTTTACAGAGGACATCTCATTTTTGCAAAAAAAATTCTATATCAGGAATAAAAAAAAAATGTTTCAATGAAATTGAAAACAAAATATGGTTTTAAACTTTGCTCTCTCTATATATTTTTTCTTTTTAAAGGAAATATTAAGAGAAGATAAAAAATACCGATGCATGTAACAGAGTTCAATCATATTACAATTTTAGTGAAATTTCTTTTTGAAATAAGTAGGAACCGATTGCAATTGCAAAAAATGATTTGGTGGATCTTTAGATAATGTGATTTAAAAAGGAATCATGCTAATAAAACATTCTCTTTATTGAATACTCTCATACAACAGTAACTATTAACGTTAATTGAACAAATGAAAACTGCTCAACGCAAAACAGAAGAATGAATTAAATTTGAATATTTCTCTCAAATATGCATTACCATTCTTATGAATCACCTTTGCATCTAAGGAGATAGCATGCAAAAGTTAAAAATATATAATTCACAAAAGTTTAAAATTGTATTCTATAAATCATTTTATTCAGCAATTTTACAGAAACGTCATAAAGTAAGAAAATACACGCTGTAAAAATACATAATGTATAGACATATGCATAACCCACTTAAAATATTTATACAATTAAAGGATAAACATTCATAAAAAGTAAGCTATGCCAAATTAAGATGTGTTTTAATAATGACAAAATAATATTTCAATTCACGATCCATGCATTATATTAATTATAACTCGAAGAAATGTTAGGAGTTCATTACTTTTCATTAATAATTAGGTTCAATGGATTTCTTTAAATAAAACTGGATAATTTTTCAAACTAATTCAGAGCACAATTTTAATTTAATTTTTATAAATTGTAAAGTAGTAAATGGTTTTAATTTTATTAAATATCAATGGTTGATATTAAGTTTTTAAATGCTCATCAGATATATGGGAGTTGCATTGACATAAATATCTTTCTCTAAGTATATTTATTTGATGATCTGTATTTCAAAATGACATGGATTTTGAAAGTTAATGAAAGAAAGACGGAATGCGATTGAAATGCATTGTTTGCTGCTTTACGTTTGGAGAAATCAAGGAAATGAATCTCACCAAATTTCAAATTTAGTTAACATTGTCACGGAAAGGTGGCGCTCCAGGCAACTTGTAACAGGTTTAGTTAAAACGAAGAACTTGAAATCTGGAATTTTTTTGCCTCAAACTGTGCCATTTTGTTGTTGCAAATGGGATTTATGTGAAACACACGTCGTTTATTTATTTATTTTTAAAATGGTCCTTATAACATTTATACAGTTTTTAATTTTTTCCTATTTGAAGCGGCACCTATGAGTGGCAATTAAATTTTCGATTTGCTGAGATAAAATTCCATGCTTTCCCAAACGTAAGGCCTGAAGCGATACCTTCCATTTGTCTTTCCTTAATTTTCAAAATCCGTCAATCATTTTTGTGATATACGCTATGTATAACACTTTTCCTTTTTTTTTCTAGACAAAGAACAGCTTTTTTATTTTATTTCATACACTCACCCATGTTTCCACTTTTAACTTTCTAATGGAAAATTAATGAATGAATTCCATTTTGTTTTATAAGTTTAAATCCTCCAATTGGATTAATTTTCTAATTAATTAACTCATTATAAGTATTCTTGAAAGCTGACATAAAATTCAATCCGAATTGGAGCTTATTTCTTTTGAAATGTTAATCACTATCTACTTAGTGAGATCTTAATAGATTAATAACCTTTATTAACAATAAGATTAAGCTATTAAAATGTGAAGTTAATTAAGAAATTCTATTGATAAATTGTTAATTGTAAGTAAAGCAATGAAAACATTCTTCATTATTTTCTTCTTTTCTTGCAGCATTGAATAAGTATTCTTTTAATTAAGAAGTGCGCCTTAAAAATTGTCAATGTACCTCATTTTGCCACTCAGTTGTGTAGTAGTCGGAATATCAATAATATTTAATCATAGTTAAGTTTCTGATGTAAACATGCTATTTATAGTTTCTTCAGGAAAACTTTTAAAACCCATAAAAATAGAAATGAACGTTCTAAATGTTACCGGGCCATATTTTATGATTCCATGATAAATATAGTAATCTTCATTATTTACTACCAAATATATAATCACTGTTTCATTCTTCATGTAGTTTAAGGTGTTTATTCAGGCATTAAGTTATTTTGGTGTAATTTGTGCTTACTATGAGTGTATGTACACATTTATTTACTGAATTGAAAGATGTCGTTAAGTAATTAAATAACAAGTACAATATATATGTGCATCAAATTTTCAACCTAAAATTTGAAATCTTATTGGTCCTTATGCGTTGATTTCATAAAAAAATGGATTAAATAACATAAGAAAATACAATTTAATAGCTTCAGTAGAAACTGTTTGAAAAACAACATATTGATACATAGTTCTAATATTTAAAGTAAAAGGAAATGCAAAATATTGAATGAAAAAATAAGTAATAATTGAATTTCATTTCAAGGATGAAAATTATTTCTGAAAATTATGTATATATTATTTTTTAAAGTTTTTAAAGTAAGAAAAAGTAATAATACGGCAAATTAATTGAAATCATTGGAAAGGAATTTTTTTAGTTATTCTTTTCTGTTAGTTCATCGTATATTTTGATTATATATTTTTGATTGAAAAATATTTATTTCTATAATAAATTCAAATCTATAATGCCAAAGTTTAGATATTGAATTTGAAGAAACGGCGAAGAGATGACCAATAAAGGACAGCCCTTGCACAAATATTCACTAGATAATAAAACACTGTTAAAAATATTAAAAATAGATTTTAAACAATTTCTTTGTGCAAATTCATTTGAAATGGTAACATTTAAAAAATACACAAATGTCAACATATTATCCAACTTCCAGAATGTATGTATCAGAGAACATAACGGTACCAGATTCTGAAGCAGGAGAATCTAATATAGTTAAAAGAAATGATTTCAAAATATTCAGAAAATAAAATAATCATAAAAAGCATATATTTATTTTTAGGTTTGAGAAAAAAAAAAAACGTGTTGCCTCTCAAATAGAATTCTTGAGAACCCAATGCCATTAATATCTTATGAATATCTTGTATTTTCTGCAGCATTTTGTAACCGTTTCTAACGTATTTAAATCTGTATACCCAGTATATGGAAAATCTCAAATCACATTTTCTTTAAAAAATAAAATATAAGCTGTTGAATAAAAAAGAGATTTTAAATCCGTCCGTATTCTGTATACTTGTTGCAACTTTATAAATGAGAGGAGAATTGAATATTGACTTTTATTGGAAAAGGCGTGTTATTGGAACTCGCGATTATTTCACTACTGAATCTTTTTCCATGAGTTGGGAAATTTGAAATGTTGACATGTTGATTTTTGCATAAGTTTTCTGTCAAGTTGTATGCATTCATATCTAAAGTATTTATATCAATATATGCTTCAGATACAAAAATCTTGATGCTTTCTTCAAGAATATGAAATTCAAATGGATGAAGAGCAAAGATTTGAAATTCTCAAAATATATTGATCATAAAGAAGGAAGTGATCTGAGAATATAATTTTTGGGAAAAGAAAATTCTATAAATCTGTAGAAAGCAGTAGTATCCAAATCAAATGAAATAGTCCTCAGATTTTTCTAAGTTGATTTTTTTTTCTTAAGTGTAAATAGTGCTGCAAAACTATAAAATGAGCATTTGCATCCTTAAACACGTTTGCTAGTTATATAATTACAGATTTTAGTTCAATAAGGATGACAATAAAAAAAACTGAAATATCTCATTTCTAATCATTCGGCCAGTCTGCTTTAGAGATCTGGATTGCCTCAGTTTCTTTTACAGAATAATAATAATAAAAATAGGCCTCTCTACCCCATCAAAACAGGTATTGACCTTTCTTGTTCTTAAGGAATAATTATACATGATTATTACTAAGCAAACGCGTGATAAAATATATTTTGATAATATCGAAAATCTTCTGTTTCCCCAAATGCTTCTGATAGACTGTTTCTAATAAACCACACCCTTCGGGTACTCAATCAACCACACTTAAAGTAAGAAAGAAGAAATTTCGTGGGGATTTTTTTTTGTAATTTATAATAATTTTTAAAATATATATACATATATATAAATTTGTATGAAGCTGTGAAAATAAAAGTTGTTCATTGATGAAATGTTTTTCTTAACTACGAAGTTACTTCCAAAATTTTCAGATATATCTAAAAGTAACTCTGTTGATTTAGAATATTTGCTCAGACCTTTGTGCACCTCTATATAAGGTTTTCATGAAATATCTGATATGTTGATTCTATAGGAAGACATTTGATTGACATTATATGTTTAAAGAGTTCGTGTTAGCTTATTGGAATTTCGGTGTGCAACGTTTCAGTCCAGAGTTATATATTACGATTTCAGTTCGGAAAAACTGTAAGGAAACGTGTACATTCAATGCGAATTTAAAATTTAAGATAATATGTAATACATTCAGTAAAGAAATTCCTTTTAAAAACACCTTAAAATCATTAAAATTATATTATATGTTGAATAATATAACAGGAATAAAATGAAGACCAATCATAACAAAGGTTGTGATGCTTCGAAAGATAATTTTAATTAATGATTCGTTGAATTTGGACTTTCGAATCAATGGAAACTCCTACATCTTACACTTTAATAAGTTTATTGATTTTTTCATGAATAATAAAGATATTAAATCAATCACATATATATAAAAAAGAGGGGGGTATTTGGCAGGGCTATCCAAAAGGGCTCTATACCTTCATTCAACTGCCGTTTGCAGCCTTTTCGATTTGGTAGAGGTCATTTTCTAATAATAGAATACATTTTGAATAATAGAATACATTCATGGCATAGAAAATGATTTTCAGAAAAAAAAATGTTTTACGAATTAAGGAATCATTAGGATTTATAATAAATATAATCAAAACAAATTCAGTCATAAAAAAATATAATTTCCTTATCATTTTTTTTTTCGGTTTGGAAGATGTAGAACACAAATGTACCTATAAATACGCATGTAAATCTGTGGCTTATTAGGGTGAAAGCAAAATAAAAATTTGTGGATAAGCTGTTTTTTGTTTTGTACTAATGTTATTATTAGTTAGGTTTATCAAGTTTATTCATAAAGATTAATTTAAATGAATTTATATAAATTAGCATTAAATAATATTTGAATTTGAAAACTTTTATAATAAATATTGCAGGTGTGGTTCTGAGTTCAGCAAAATTAATGCTGTTTTGGAAAACGTAACTCTTAGTTACCAAGGCATACATTATTTTGTATAGTATATTCGAATTATGTATATATTCATGGAAAAGACTACGTAATTTTCATCATGGGAAAGTTTGTAATTGAAGGACTTTTCATTGGGGTTTTCTCTTGAATTTAATGTCGGAGTATTTTTCTCTGTCGAAAAAAATAATTATAAATACATATATTTCCATCTTCTTTAACTTTTTACATAGTAAGTCTTATAATCATTGTTATTTTTTGCAGAGCTAATTTATACAAAAATTTATCTAAAACCAGACAGATATGTTTATAAATAAAATTATTTGCAGTCAAAAAATGAGAAAATTTTGATATGAAATACCCCCGGTATTGTCTGATAGTATACCTTTTAATCTAATAGTTAATAACGATAAATTATTATTAATATGTCAAACTACTTTATTTAAAAAAAACAGAATACAAATTTATAAAATAATAAATCGGTAAATTTCTATATTCTTTCGCTCTCATTCATATTTTAGATCGAAAAATGTTTCCCTTGTTTTCGAAATACCTAACATATATTTTTCTATATAACGGCAAGTCCAGTCTTATTTGAAAAAAAAAATCTAATAAAATATAGAGTGTTTGCTTTGCTTCGGAGTAAATAAAATGCGATGCATGATCCCCCAACATAGGTTTCGTATTTCCTCATGACACGTGATATATGGAATCTAAGTCAAAGGTACAACCGAGAAGACCTCACGTACTGGGCAGAATGGTATTTGTTTACAGTTCCGCGTTGTCGAAAATCGTGATCGACATCCACGAAATGATCCACTTAATGTTTAAAATACATCCGGTGTACGATTAGATTGAAAATAACAACAACAAAAAAAAGCATTATTTTTTCAGATCTGATATTTTGGTTTTTAATACATACTTCGGTTTTTTTGCTTACTTTGCCAGTGAACTGAATTTTTACTTTCACACAATATACAAATAGGAAATAACTTAATCGTTTAAATATCCGAACTACAGAATGTATCGAATCTTCGCGATTCCTCCCTCTCTGAGCCCGATGTTTACTTTAGTTACAATAACGTCCCGATTTTAAAGTAATACTAGGGTTATTTTGGACAGATCTCGTAATTTTGAACCGCGGTCAAATAACCAGAAAGATTTCTCCTAAATGCCTTAAACTAATAAGATTAAAACTTATATGTGTCTTTTTCATCAAATTTGTATATTTCAATTAAATTTTGAACGAAATCGATTCGTTGAAATCTTGTCCACCTATCTAATTACAAGTGAATCCTCTAACCGGACATAGAGAGCTAGAGCTAATTATAAATTGTTTTTGCTTCTAAACGGTATTTACTTTTTAAATTTTGAGCCGAATTTCAGATAGTATGTATTTTCGTATAAATATGTTCGCTTCAATTAATATAACTGTATGAAATTTGGTAAGTGATCTTATTGCTACAGTCGTAGTTCTGTATACAAGTTTGACTTAATCGGTCGTAGAAAAATGCTTCCAAAATCCATGTTTTCTCTGCTATATGCAGTCAAAAATAATCATGCACAGGATTCTGAAGTTAAATATCTTTTATAATATCCATGGCCATACCGAAGACGGCAATTTTATGAAGGAGGAGGATAACCTCTTTATTGAAGAAAACAATTGCTTCCACTGATGCAGACTTATTTTCAATAACCTATATGTGGATAGTTCCATCATAAATTAATGGTGTCACATGACTGAAGATGCTCTTTATATATTATATATAATAAGAAGTTCATGAAGTCGATTTGGCTGACTTTTCTTGTGTCTCACCACGTAATTCTAATTAGTTACTGATTCTTAAACTGTTGTCCCGCTTTAGAAGAAAATGTAATTCGTATTCTTTGTACATTGAAAAATTTGAATTTTTTTTTTTAAAACTCGGATCATCTATATAAAATATTGAGTAAATTAGTTTGGTTTTAATTAATTTATTAGCTAGAGTTTTCAACAAGATTAATTTTCTGATTCATTAATTCCTTTATAACAGTTCTCGAAATCCAATATAAAATTTAATCCGCATTGGAAATGCCATCTTAGTAAACGATAATCATTTTCTACAGGACTGGAATCATAAAAGATAAATTACTTTTAATGAAAGTTAGTGGTAGAAAGGTTAAATGATTAAAATATATAGTTAATTAAGAAATTCTGGAATTAAATCAAAGTTATAAATTGCTATGGGAGCATGGATGGAACAAAAGGATTTAGTGAGAGTAAGTCAACTTACCGATTAATCAATAGAAATGACATACCATATAATATCATATATTACTCACTTGCGACTACTGATAAATATTTATTAAATTTCTGTGACATATTTTATATTAAAATAGTAGGATTTAAGATATTTGTATTACATTGAAGTCTTTCTGTTAAATTGGAATGGTTAAGAAAGTTCAACTTAATTTTTTCACGAAGATCTAATGTTAATTATTGTGATATTGAAATTTTTACCCAGCTGTTGTATTCATCAAAACGACAATTTGTAAAGTTTCATTGATTAAAAATTTAATGCATATTTACTTTGAGCATTAACATTTGTAAACATAATGTTGCTTATTATTATTTGTAATTCAAATCAATGACTCTCCACCCCGCCCGAAGGCACGCTGGTAATAAATACTGAATGACCGGACCGTTGCATCAACAACACTGGCAGGAACTGTGGTCGAGTCCTAAGGGCCATCACCGGCCACGGTACGACCCTTCCCTAAGGAAGTACGTCCCGTTAAAGATGGGAGAAGTCAGACTCCCACCTTTTCATGTACCCTCCAGGGGGCGAGATCTAACCACCATGCCAGGAGAATCTCATCTTCATTTCGAGGTGGTCTCAGGGGATTATTATTAAAAGTAAAAGGAAAAGGATATAAACGATTTTTGCTGCAGAAGAACGAAAAATAGAAATGAATGGGAAAAGAAACTAAAAAGGATCTGTAATTTTCAGTAAAGTCAGTGCAGCACGTAAAGAAAATAGTCGACAGTTAAATATACAACATCTTAATTGAACTCTTTCTTTGATGCCTGCGTGTGAGTGAATAAGCATATATAGTATGTAAGTGAATGTGCATGTAAAGTTTCGATAAAAATCACATTTTTATGAGGATTAAAAATTTAAATTTAGATTCTGATATGTATATAGTATAAGCAAGCACCTGAGTTTATATAATATTTCAATTGAACTTCTAATAAATATAAATTGGGGAAAATGGGTTTAGTAAATGATAAACTGAGGAACCGATTTTTTTTAACTCGTAGTAAATAACATCACTATTCATTATCAATTTCTTAAATAATGGCCCATTATTTTGAATCGTTTTTTTTATTTATATAATAATATTTCGATTATTATATAAATAATCGAAATATTGTATAGAATTTTCAAATTCCTTTTTTATTTGGTAAGAACGGCAGAAAAATAACAATATTTAAGATATTACAAACCATTATTTTGATTAAAGTGGAGAATAAAATATATGTATGAAATTGAGGGGAAAATATTAATTAATTTATTTTGGATATTGCAAGCCTCAAAAAAGATAAATATATCTTGTATAAAGTATTCTACTACTTTTTTTTCTATACATGGTAAGGATGCAAAACATTCACAGCATGGAATATACCAAAGGGTCAATTATTTTAAAAAAATGTCTTTTTTATTATAAAGATACGAACTCCAAAAAATAAGGGAATTTAAGTGCCAAATTTCTAATTATATTTTAGTCAATTCGACTTCAATATACTTTATTGGAATTCACATTTGGAAATATACAAATAAAGCTGCGTTTTTAAACTCTATATTAGCTCTTAAAGAAACATCTGTTTATATTTTGTGTCTTTCTTTCAGATTAATCTTATATATTATTTTATAGAAGGAAAACCTAAAAACACAAATGTATTTCTTCGTTTTCTTATTTAAGAATATTTTTGATTAATTATTAGATACTGCAGATACGATAATTAATATAAAATTAAGAATATAAAAATATATCTGAATTTGTACTCCAAAAAAATATGACGACATAAAAAATGATTTAAAAAATTATTTTGCTTTTTATTATCCTTCTAATACAGCGCATTTGTCATGGTTATCCCATAATTTAAACAGAAAATTATTGTACAAATATTTAGAAGTATATCTTTTTTTCAATCTTCAATAACTATTAAATAAGATGACATTGTAAATAAGAATGATTTACACCATCATTCTAATTCCTGTTTTCTCAGGTTTCCTTTATTTCCTTTTTATTATCACTTTAATGCTAGATCCATGAGGATAATTATAGCAATAAAGAATTTAAAAAAATGCTTTTTCACTATCACTTCAAATATGCGAACGAAAAGTTTCCAGCATAATTGTTGGCTCTTAGTGACTTGTGTGTTCAGAATTTATGTTCTCCCTAACGTTCCTCCTAACGGAGTAGTTGTACTGGACCAGTGATGGCTCTTAGCACTTAATCATACCTTCCAACAATGCTTGTCGTAGCATTCCTGTTATTCTGACTTTTCTGTGTGCCTCAAGGCAGGTAGGAATAATCATTTATAATCATTAGATGAAATAATGATAATGCAGGATGAGCTTATCTTTATGCATATCACTAGAGGGTTCTACAGTGTAACTGATCTGCAACATTGTAGACTTTATATGCTCATTAAGGAAGAAGGTTTAATGATATTTCATTTTGTCAAACTCTAGGCGGTACACCATACGTTAATAATTTATTTGCACCCATGAAATCCAAGGTTTTTCAGCCCGCCTCTCATGGGTTTTGTTTATAATGAGTCAGTCTCTCTCTGTATTATGAAATATATAAAGGTATTGCTTTCACCTTTGTGCGCTTTGTTCCTGTGTAAATGTGCTAGCTGCTTCTGAAATAAAATGAAGAAAATCCACTCGTTGCCTCCAATTGATTTCTGACAGGTAACAGCTTTTTGAATGATCTGTTTGCTAGCTGAAATATGAATGCGAATTTGAATTGATGTCTAATCACCTTATCTGATAATGGGATTCCTCTATTATGGAGGTTGGATCTCGGTTCACTGGGAAGCATAATGATAGTTTGGGATAAAGTTAGTGTCAGTTAAAGCAGATGATAGAACATCAACCATATCAATCAACCATAATCCGGCTTCAATGCTGTGACTATGAAAACAAGATGCCTTCCTAAATGCCTTCGAATGATGCAGGTTTATCTCTGGAGCTATTAAAATTAGATGGTGCATGTGTAATATTTTATATAGATGTACTTGCTATTGTCACATATATGCCTGAATTATATTTATTTAAAGTAGACATACACTTTTCCTAGAGCATTTGTGAATGTAAATGTTGGAAAAGATTTTAAGCTTTTGGAGAGTGAAATTTTAGGCATTGAAGGTAGAGAGGAAAGAATATTTTTACTAAAATAGAGTTTTTGCTCTTCATAAAAATTGAATCCGTCTAACTTATGGTTTCGTGATAACTTCAGATGAATAGTCTAATATAAATTATATCAGCCTCTTTAATGCTAAGAGATGAATCCACAGATTAATTGTTCTATCTCAAATAAATAAGTATAGCATCAAAGCTTGTGGATTCCTTCATTTAAGTCCCCCCCCCCCCCATTTCGTCCATTTTTTTTTAAGTTATTGAACATTTATACCTATTTACCAGTAATCTGTAATTTTTTTGGACAAATGTTGATTAGATACAAACACTATGAAGTCATATTAGCTCCATCAAAAAGTTCAAATTCACATACAGCGAAATTTTTCACAATCGCATAAAAACATGATAAAAGTTGGATGATAATGGCTACTGCATATGATGGCATGGTATAAAGCATCGCATAAGAGATGTGTTTTGTCGGGAAAGTGATGGTAACAAGCCTCCACAGCCTTAATGTGCTCATTAGGAAATCGTGAACAAACCACCTTACTGGTAGTATTGCATTCCAATATCTATAATTTCTATTTAAATATGTGACATTCTGATTGCAAAGTATATCCCCGACTGCAAATTCGAATTTTCTCTTTCTCTTTAGAAGAAGTTTTTCTTATTTACTTAAGTAGTTAAGGTATTTCATAATGTGTATTTAATGCGATAGTTTTGAGCGCTAATTTGTTAATATAGATTTTATAAGTTCATAAAAAGTAGTTCCAAAAAAGTAACTTTATTCTTGAAAAATCCGAAAAATAAACATTATTCTAGTCATTGTCAAAAGCTGAAATGCAATGAACATTTTTATGAAACAAATGATACTACAAATACGATCGCCAACAAATTTAAATCTTCATACAGTGTGACTCTAAACTTATCTTTCGAATTTAGTGGTAAGGAAGAGACTATCTCAGGAAATCGATTTCACATAGGAAAGTATGTCCACAAACTCCATCTGCATGGAAAAATGGACAAGTGAAGTGAACACAAAGAAACAGTAAAGTTAGTAGAAACGAATGTGACTTAAATTCCAACAAGGTAAAGTACATTCGTTACCAGTAGATGCTCAAAATTGCGACCATTTACACGAACACGGGATTCACAGCGTCATTGCATCGACCACCAAACATAAACAAGTACTGTGAACGTATACTTTACCTTGTTGGTATAAAAGTCACATTTGTTACTACTTAACTGTACTGTTTCCTTGTGTTCACTTCACTTGTCCATTTTGTCCATGCAGATGATGTTTGAGGGCATACTTTCCTGTGATATCGGTTTTCTGGTTTACTCATATAGGAACTCCAAGAAATTTGAACGATAAGTTTTGAATCACCCCGTATAATGATATTATGACAACATTAAAATGCTGGCATGATATGCTAATCATAATTTCCTTATTCTGTGTACCAGAGTCACAATGGACGATAAAGAAATGTTTCATTTTAAATCGAATCAAATATTTCATTTCCTTTTAAAAATTTAATATGAAAAATTTCTTTGAATTAAAAGAAGAATATAATCTCTAACATCAATCGGAATCAGTTTAAAAAAATGCATCAATTATAGAATGGTATATTAAGACATTTCAGCAGGCAAAACAGCATTGCCAACAATCGCAAAATTACATCAACTCCTTTCTATATCTATCTCTTGGAAATTTATTTTAAACGGTGATATTCTAACGTATTCAAGATCAACATTTCACAGAACCAAACTACAGCGGTACTATCCGAACTCTGGAATAGTGAGCCTTATTTATTGGGAAAAACACCTGAACTTCGAAACACTGAGACGTGGAAATCTCTCAAAATACGAGCTGAATTTTGAGTATAGGAGAAAAAGAAATCTGGCGATCTCGGAAAAGGTATTTTATGTACTTAATGCTTTATGAAGGGAGATTTACTTTATGGATTTCTGGAGTGTCAAAGGTTTTATTATGCCTTAGTTTAGCGTAGTTGATATATTTATATCATTTTATAGGTAAGATAGAGCTGCATATGCTTCAAGAATATGAAACTCAGATATCTGAATTTCGAGATTCAATGATCAGTTATATAACACAGTTTTTAAATAGAAACTCAGAAGTTCAAACATTTTGTGAATCTTGAACTCAAATATTCATAGGACTGAGAAGGTAAAAATTCAATATTTTTTCTCTCCCGACTACCGATTTATAGCAATTACTAGTGTATATATATATATTCTTACGAAATTTTCTACCGAGGTTCGTTTGGATAGTGGAAGTGATATGGTGTGTAGAGAACGCTCAATCAGCAGGCAGAAGTAGAATAAAAACAACGACGTTTATTTACACGAAGACACACAGGACAGCACAAAAGCGACAGTTATATACAGTACAGAGACGACTATCTTCAGCCGAGACGTGTAGCATACAACAGCATACAACCAGAATCTACTGCAGAGAGTAGCGCACAGCTCCGTTCAGCACGGGCTTGACTCCGTCGCTTCCGACTACTACTTCGACGACTCCGTCCACTCTGACTTCTCCGACTCTCGACTCCTAGTGCCTTCTACCTTCGGCTACTCAGATTTCGCTGCTCTCGAACTCGGACTACTGACTTGACTTCGTCTGGCAGCCGCAGCCCCTTTTATAGGTCTCAGGAGGCGGGGCTAGAAGCCTCTTAACCAATCAGGAACGTTCGAGGCGTATCTCGGTTCCTATTGGACGGATTGGGAAAATTCTCGAAGTTTCGGGTATAATCTATTTGGCGCCAAAGTAGCCAAATTCGTCGCTAAGTTGCCAAATGGTCGCCAAGTTTGTCGCCAAGCCCTTGGACCTCCGACGCGCCACCTGAACTCTGTCCCATTCAGATGACTGTAAAACTTTCTTTCTGTTGATGGAACAAACTATGCTGGGAAGCCGAATTGCAGGTTTGTAACATTATATATATAAGTAAAATTTCTAAGGATTTTTTTTATATAATTATTTATTTAGTGCATAAAAATATTTTTATACGTCAGAATAATTAATTCTTTTCCAATCTTAGTTAGAAAGAAATAAATTAAAAATGATTAATTTATGGGATATTGAATTGCTTTGAGCTTATTTAAAAGTTTTGCAGACTTCATATAATAATTTAATTGTATTTATGTAAGAATACATATTTTTAAAAGAGTTTTCAAAGAAAAGATGATTTTTTCAACCGCTATGGATAATATGAATAAAGGATCGTATTGCTCTATGCATGTACAACGATTTATGCAAACAGATGAGATAAATCTATTGTTTTTTTAATTCAAAAATTGTGGCAACATAAATATTTACGAAAAATAGCATATGCTTTCTTTCCCTTATTATGCTTTCTTTCCATAATTCCTTTAATTATTATTTTAACTTTATTGCTCTTCATGAACAATTCTAAGATTGAGACATTCTTGATGGACATAATTTTAAATAATAATTGTTAACAGTAATTCATATATATAATAACCTTTTAACCTTGACTTTGATAGTATTTTAAATGTTAATATTAATCTTCAAACTGTACTAAAAACAGTTATATTAATTTCAGTTTATAAATAATTTTTATGTTTAAAGGTTAATTGAAAATTATTTATAAGGTTACTGATGTTAGATATGCTATGTTTTACTTTGATAGCTAATATTTTTTACTATTTTTCAGGTGAATATCTACATTTTTATGATGTATGTTATAAATATTTGCTAACTTTCATTATTTTCCCCTTGCATCATAAATATAATAATTCAGAATGCAATAATTGAAAGTTTTAAATTATTTTTTTATATTAAAATAGAACTATATTTGTAAACAATTCTTTAATATTAAAATATATTACGATTTCATAGGGAGAAAGCCAAAGTAAAAGTACAAGAAAATAACTATTAATCTGAAACGAAAAGTACTTTCTAAATGTGAAAATAAATAATCTTTTTATTGCAATAATTTAAATTGCACTGTTAGACTCTTTGACTGCTTCCTCTCGTCTTCATGTTTTATCTCTAATTTCAGTGTTTTACGCTAACATATACAAGAGGATTTAAAAATTCGTTAAAGCAATTTCGAGTGATAATATATTTTTTGTATATGAAAAATGTGTACCGTAGAAATTTCAAAAAAATAGACATACAATATAAATTACTACTTCATAGATACAGTACTAATAGTTTTCATTAACTGCAATACTAACAATAATTACTCACAAATTCGTTCAACAGCAATAATACAAAGTTCAAAGTGCCAATGGAGTACTTAGCTTATATTTTTGGATAAATGATTTTGTGGGCCACACCACATACATATTCTCCTAAATTATGTTTCTTATAAATGCGTGCCTTTTTGAAATTTCCTTTTTATGATTGCATTACGCTATTAATGATTACAAGTTTAAGGTAAACTAAAATTATTAATATTGTTGGGATGAAGCGAGTGGACTATTTTTCTCGCGTAGGAATATCTATGTGATTACGTCTTTGCTTCGTTCCGGCGCATTCCTCCCGTGAACTGCTTAATATGATGCTGTGTGCGTAATTGTCAATATCTGTGTTCTTTTCTTTACGTTTTCTGGGTCTAATAAATGTGCTGTCTTCAAGAATCATGCTGAGATTTATTGAAATAGCAATATATTATTTTTGGTGAATGCAAGTTTCAGTGATTATTGTTATAAAGATATTCTTATACATGATTATCTAGAAAATATAAATTTAGGTTATATTTTACATCTTTTCTGTTTTGACTTCAGCATGATTATTTTGTTTATGTATTTCTACTATAAATTCTGTCTTGAGATATAGTGCAATTTTGTAGGTAATATAATACTTTATAATTTTTCTTTTGGAGGCAGGCGATAATGTGTTACTTCATAAGGCCTGTCGGATGATTTTAGAATCATGCTTTCTCAAAAATCTACATAAAAATATCTTTGAATTTCTATTATTATCGTCATTGTTTAAGTTTGTAGTAGTAATTAAAATCAATTTGGCATTAATTGAGGTAATTAGCTTAATTATTAATAATTAAATAATGTATTGAGAGAAAAGCAATTAGATTCCGCCTCTTAATTAAATAAAAGCTCACACTCACCGTAGTACAAATAAAATTAAATGTGAAGTTAGTTTAAAATGCAGAAATAATATCAAACGTTTTTTATTAAAAAAAGAAAAAAAAATCTTAAACAAGTACTAATTGATTGATTTTCATGGTTATATGGATTGTTTACTTTTTTTTTCCTTTAAAGATAATTGTTTCAATGCAAATTTTTAACATTTATACTTAGAAACAAAAGCGCCTAAAAAATAGGAATAAATTCTGAAGAAATATTTTATTACAATAAAATTATAAATCATTAAAGCTAATTAGTAGCACATGCATAATAACTTTTGAAAATAGCATATTAAATCAAATGTTTATAACTTCCGAGTAAAGATGTGAGAAAATAATTTTAAAAAATACTTAGAAAAAAACACTTTTTTAAGAAATATTAAATTTAGTGATGGGAACATTATCATTCGGAGTTTATTCGATAACTAGGATAAAACATGATAATTCAAAAAAAAAAAAAAAAAACTGAATGCTCTACAGAAATTAAATTTTCAGCACTTGCGCTTTCACTATAAATAGACAGAATATAATATAGCTTAAGATATTTTTATCTATAATTTTATAACAAAAGTCTAACTCTTTTCAATAATTTGCGCAGTAACCGGACAAATGCAATATATAGTCCAAAGTATAGTATATAGACGAATCTACACAGAAAATCAAAAAGATGAATATATTTAGAAATATATTTTAAATTTTTTTGATAAAATCTTATTTTTTGTGATTCTGTATGAAATTTTAGATCATGTCTACACTTCGTTACAAAGCTAAAATATTCTGAATGGATCAACAATTTCGGCATAAGCTCTCCTTATTCTCTAAGTCAAAAGATTTAGGAGATTCCATGATATCGAAAAATATCGAAATGAAATCTGTCGTACTTACTATATAAAAAATTCTTCAAGAGGAAAAACGAATTGTACCCTAGAGGTATTCTATCATCCCTTGACCAGCCTGCTTTACTTTGCAAATGCAATCTACTGATAGCAAATAGAAGAGAAGTTTGGACCAACAAGCAACTCATAAAACGCGATGCAGCGATATGTGAGCTGCATGTTGATGCAAGAGAAGAGGGTATTATACCCATAAATATCATTTCTACGGCTTTTATAACTGGATACAAAAGAAAAAAAATGGGGCTTTTACTGAATCAGCTGATTTGATGTTCCACGGGTTTATTTTTTCCTTGGCAATATTTCCTTTTCGTATCAATTTCCTGCCTTTATTTAAAGCTATTTATTATAAATAATTGATATTTTTTAAATGTTCTTATCTTATTATTAAGTGTTCTTAGATCTTAAGATAATGAGACAATGAAATTAAAGATAATATAGTAAAAATGAAAATTAGAAATAAAAATAGTTTTGTTAATAATATACTTTTCATAAGGGAAAAAATAAAATTAATTAATTTTACCGATTAAAATATACAAAAAAAATGGTGCGATAGATGCAACCTAACCGGATATCCTGCCGTCACATATCACTGCTCTGTCGGAAATGCCTTCAGGATGCGTTTAATGTCATTGAGTTGCACAGGTGTTTCGTGCCTTCCTGATTAGTTATTTTATTTTGAGTTCGATCAAAACATTACATAATGCCAGAATATATGAACTTGGTTTAAATGGGTGAGTTGTGGTGGTCCAATAAATTGATCTGCTTTATCGCCTGATCTGCTCCCATCTGAGTTACCTCAGATAAGAAGATGAAAAGATTCCTGCATAGTGTTTGGTTCTCGCCACCCAAATGTGTACAAATTGGTGGGAATCGGCTACCTCCCACCGATGAAGGAGGCATGCTACCCATGGGAAGGGTTGTATCGTGACTGGTAATGGCTCTTACGTTTCGTTCCCTCCAATCGTGTTGCAGTGGTCCGGTCATTCAAATTAAATTCGTATGTGTTCTGAATAAGGAGGGAGGAAGTATGTTTGTGTGGTACCGCCATATATATAGTGTCTTGACTACTTCTGAGAGTAGCAGTTATTTGTCTAAGGAAGCCCTAGGAGCCTTATTCTATACCTTCCAACAATGTCTAAAAGCTCAGATACACACTTGGAAAGTACAAAAATACCCATACCTCCTGAGTCAAATATTTGAGGTCTTTGCCTGTTTTGTGTTCTTTATATTCAATTTTTATGATTACTTCGTTATGTCAGGAATACTCTTCCTATCCAGCACTGCTATTCCAAATTATCTCAGGGTGTCATATTTCTCCTTCGAATTTGTAAACATGTATCAGGGACATCCTGTGTGGTAATAAATCTACACATCATTTATTATTTAAACATAGAGGAAAATCAAATATTTACCTGATTTTAGAATCGATGGAAGTCTTTCCCCCGGGAAGTGAAATTTTATATTCTGTTATTTTATTGGAACACCAATTGTATCACTCAGTCAATAATGATAAAACTTCCATTAACACCACAGTTTTATTTGTGCTGACTATAAGAAGAAGAATAATAACGTCAGGAATGTTCTTCCTATCCAGCACTGCTATTCCAAATTATCTCAGGGTGTCGTATTTCTCCTTCGAATTTGTAAACATGTTTCAGGGACACCCTGTGTAGTAATAAATCTGCACATAATTTATTATTTAAATAGAGAGGAAAATCAAATATTTACCTGATTTTAGAATCGATGGAAGTCTTTCCCCTGGGAAGTGAAATTTTATATTCTGTTATTTTATTGGAAAACCAAATGTATCACTCAGTCAATAATGATAAAACTTCCATTAACACCACAGTTTTATTTGTGCTGACCATAAGAAGAAGAGTAATAATCTAATGTGCATAATATTTAATAAAAACATTCCTAATAATATTCCACCCATACAAAAAATATATAAAAATAACCTACCTTTAAAAATATATTTAATATTAGCTGAAAATTATATACTTAAGAAAAAAAGATTCTGCTTTTTATTTTCATGAGGAAACGGAAGCTGTTGCATAACTTGACATGCAACAGTTTAAACATGGCATGTTATTTTATTAGATGTATGCAATGTTATTAAATTATTCTACACAGAAATTTTTAATGATATTATAATTTCATATGATTTAATTCAATTAAGATAGTGTATATATACAATAATCAGAACAGGACTAAAACTAAAAAATAGTAAGACATTTTTACATCAAATTATGCATAAGAAGTTTAAATGAAATGAAATATAACTAACGTTTTTAATGAACAAAAACTGGATGGTTAGTTTACAAAAAAATTATCTCTTAGTATTATTGAAAGTGACGAAAGAAGTTTAGCTTTTCGTTAAATTTTATCCTGAAACTTGCGCCGTATTTACAAACATGGAAACCAAGCATAAAACTATAGCGTTTTTTTTTTTCTTCTCACATCAAAAAGCTGCACATTTCAATGCCAACAAAATAAGCTGTTCCTTTTTCTTGATATATATATATTTTAAATTTGAATTTAAAAAAACTAAAATTTAACATAATTTATTAACTTTGAAAGTAATACTGATTGTTTGAAACCGAAAAGAACTCTATGAAATTCGTTAGTGAATGTAATTTGCTCTGATGCAAAAGGAAAGGAAATCAAACAAAGATGCATTACAAAATGAGATAGTTTTATGTATTAATATAAACTAATTTAATTTGCTTTGTTGTTGCTGTTGTCGTGTCCATGGAAATTCAAAAAAGTAAGGAAAGAAAGTCTCAGATATTGTTAAAGGTGTGGAGGACCACTGCCGTCAGCTTTGATGCTCCAGGACTGTAAAGGATCTCCCGAAGTGGATCCATCAGCGGTAATCAATCCATCAGCGGTTTAAGTTATCTTCAGTAATAGATGGATCTCAATGTTAGTCGAGTTTCCGGACAGTTCTTACAGTAAATATAGGTTCTTGTCCCATAAAGTTTCTAAGTTTTACAGCACTTTATTCTCCTACATTATTTTAAATTAAAGATAATCTTTACAAAAAGAAAGATATTTTTATCGGAGTTCTGTTATTCAAACGATTAGAATTTCAAACTTTTTTCAGTAGGCTGTATTTAAATTTTTTTAGAAAGAAATACAACAACCATACACGACAACATATTAATCATTTAAATTAAGTTATTAAGAAAAAGACATTTACCTCTTTTTAAAAATGTATGAGGTTTAATGAATATTTAAATCTTAATTGATTTCCTAATTTTTAACTTAAATTATCCCATGTTACTTTATTCTAGGACTTTCTCTTATTTCCTGATCCGAATCTTTTTTATCTGATTGTTTCTAACACATATTCTAAAAAAAATGATCATTATTGCAATTTCTCACGCTGCGAGCGAAGACATAAAACATACTACGTATACCTTTAAGATATACCTGAAGTCGACACCTATTAAGAAAATTCTTGAGAATATATTTATAGAAACACTTCTTGTGTACAACCAACTACCCCGCTAACACTGAACGTAGAAGTATCGATAGTGATAATGGAAACGCTAGAAGAAAAAAATTATTTTACCTTTCTCTTGTCTTTCAGTGCGAAAGAAATCATTCCTCTTCTTCCACATGTATAAATTTGCCTCTTTAAATCGAAACTTCAGAATGAACCCCACATTTCTGTATTAAATGAAAAACATCAAATGGTATTTAATTGAAAATATAAATTTAAAATAAATAATTTTTTAGTATAGTGAAGGAATGAATTAGGATTCAAGATCAATGTTATATACAACAACCAACATTCATTAATAATTTCAGGAGAAAATTATTCAACCACAAAGTGGAAGAATATCCTTATGATTGGTGTTACCAATTCCTTTACTGTTAATATTATATTTAGAATTTCCTACTTATTGGTATTGTAAGATCATGATATACCGTTTACTGATTGCAATCGAAACAATCACACAGACACATATGTTGACAGTATGACAATACAGACTTCGATGATAACTAGCAATTTAAAAGGACTATAATGATACCACGACTCTTTTCATTATACGAAACAAACAAGCTCATTACGCCATTGCAATGCATCAAACATCAAATTACATGACCATAAACATCTCGATAAAAACACTTCTTCTGTATTAAATAAATGCTGGAACATTTCTCCTGGTTGTTTGAATTGAAAAAGAAATTTCCACGAAGATGATCGTACGATGTTAGCAACCTTTCGTCTTGATTTTGTCTTTTGGATCATTCTCATTCAGACAGCTTATAGCCATGACAGCAACTAACATATTAGAAACTGACGTTCAAGAAAGGATTATCTAAGAATTAAAGAGCATGTGCAGTTTTTTGAACCTAAATTTCTAGACATATAATCATCTTATATCCTTCGTCTGAAAGTAGGATAAGTCAAAAGAATGTTTATTTGGTAATATTGCATATATGTTCAAGAAATGAATTTTAAGAAATGTTATAATTTTAAGCGTTGAATTTCACTAAATTTTTAACGAGGTTTCAAAAAGAAAGCATGCATGGAATATGGAATATATTTATTTAAATTAGGTTCTATAAAATAAAGAAGGCTTAATTGTTTCTTATTGTTTAACATTAAATTGTTATTGCTTTCCCTCGACGTACAAATAAAGTATATATTTTATACCTTTGTGAAGAAATAAAGGTATAATAAAATGGTAAACATTTATTTTCAACAGAGATTTTTTATATGGATTAACCATTCACAATACAGAGGATATGAATTATTGAAGATATTTTCTCGTATTAAATATTCTTCAAGGGAAAGAAACATAATATACTGATATTGCTTCAATGTCACATTATTATTTTTTAAAGGAACATATACATTACAAATGTTCTCAATGTAGCAAATGTATTCCTGAAAAATTTGTGTGACATAAACTTCAAAGAGAAGGAAAGATTATTTATTTATTTATTAAACTGAATTTATAACAACCCGTTTATACCACGATATATTTTTTTCTGGAAATAAATTTAGAATGAAAAACTAAATTAATTGAGAGAATTTGATTTTTTTACGACAAAAATTACGATAAAAATTACTTTACAATCACGATAAAAAGTTTGATATTCTTGGAAACGATAATTAAAAAATCTGAGTCTAAAGCATTTTTGAAATATTAAAGGAATAAAAAATGCATTTTAATCAAAACATTTAAAATGTGAAATATTGAAAAAAAACTATGAATGAAATCAGGAATCCATTTATCGATATAAAATGCCATATATTTAATGTTCACGTAATTTCATAGGAAAAATTGAAAAAGATTCTTTAAATGCTTCTTATTAATTTTCAACGACACTCTCATATAATTTATGGAAAATAATAAAAGGGTTGATTTTAAGTTTGATTACAGGTTACATGATTTTCTTAATGAATTAATTTAAATGCATATATCTTATGCGTGGACATTTACTATTATTTAATTTAATAGAATAGATAATTTAAAATTAGTTAATGCAACTTTTAAACATTCCCAAAATTATAAATTAAAAATCCTTCAAGTAATGATATTTTTTTCTCAAAAAACATTGAAAGTAGTTTAGCAAAATTTATTTATTTGTAAAATGTTTTAAAACTGTTGACAGTATAAATAGGAAAAATAAATAGATCTACAATTTTAAATTTAAATATTATCTCAAGGAAGAGCTGGCAATTTGGATATGCTTCATCAGAATAGATTTCAATCCACTATATTGATTTAAAAAACGTAATTTTGTAAATAAAATATTTTTGTGGAATTTTATTTAAAAAATTAAGTGAATAGTCGTTTCACACACGCACAAAAAAACTGTTGTTAATGCGTATATTCTTTTAAGGTTAAAAAAATCGGAAAGTTAAAGTAAAAAAATGCTACAGCAAACGTAACTATTATTGCCAAATAATATGGAAACGAATAAATTTTGAGGGATATAATATTGCTTACAAGAATATATCAGAAAACAATTTTTAAATGCATCAAAGGTTATTAAATTTCCGGTCTAATCATTCTTTTGAAGGACACATATTTCATTACACGTGCTTACAATTAATTTAATGTTAAATTAGCTCTTGTTACTTCCATTAAAACATTATAAAATAGAAAAGAGACTACTCTTCTTAGAAAATATGCTTATCTTTGTAAAGAATCTCACAGATTTCACAGATCTTGAAACATTTATTTGGTCCAATTCTAAAGAATCTTCTTGTAGAATGAGAAATCTAATCAATAAATACACAAAAGAGCTTCTTTGTTGCATATGAAACCCTTTGTATTCTTCTAGCAATCTAATCGTGTAATCTTTTGTGTACCATAGTTTTTTATGAATATTTCAACTTCCGAAACTCGCATTAAAAATACATTAGCGACGTTGCTAAATTCAAAGAAACAAAAATAAAGTTTGCATTTTAGAATCTTTAATCTATTCTTGCTTCTCAATATTTTTTCGGGGAATCAGCAGCAATATCTAACAAATTTGTGACATTTATTATGCCATTTAACATCAAAAAGAATTATGCAATCATAAGCTATCCTGTTATCTAAGAGACACATCTACAGTTTGAAAAAATAACTTCTGAGAGCCATCCTTTATCTGTAATATTTTCAAAAGAAACTCTAATTCAATTTGCACCATTTCCTTTTTAACAATGACACTGGCATTAGAAACGTATTCTCCATTTATTAATGACTAATTAAGAAACATAAAATGAGATTTTAATTGCAGTCGTTTTTTTCATGGATTATTTTTGAATAATATTCAATTAAATAAATTGTTTCTTTTAGCAAAATATTTTAAACTGCAATCTCATTTAATCTTCCCGCATAAAATTTATTTACATATTTACAAAAAAATACCCTTATTGGAAATCCAATAATACATTGTAACAAAGTTTTCTGAATCCATGAATTGTAGTTATCTAAAAAAGAAAATAAATCTATGAGTCCTTTTTATAAGATTGATTATTTTTGTTCAAAGAAATTTAGGCTTTTTTACAGTAAGCGATCACTATTGAGGAATTTCACGAAATTATTAAAAAGTAGGGAATATACATTATCAATCCTTTTTTTTTCTAATTTTTTCTTCTAAATATTGAACAACGAAGCATGTTAACGTACTGTTATTGTAGAAGTCAAAATAAGATATCTCAAAAAAGTGCAACAAGCAGTTTTTTCCCTCTAAATATTGCAAATGGACATATACATCCAATTACAAAAACTTTATTAAATTAAGTAAAAAATAAATGAAAAACGTTTTTTAAAAAAATTAACGCATTTTGGATAGTGTAAAAACGTTTTAGAGTAAAATTTTTCTCTTAGGCTCATTTCTACATTCAAAGTTTCACGTTTCTATCTTCAAATTATGCAAATAT
>JAPMOR010074554.1:65355-90217 GCA_026543865.1 Argiope aurantia
GTTTCACGTTTCTATCTTCAAATTATGCAAATATATGGGTTTTATGGATGAGATTTATAACAAATTAAGGGGCAATGAATTATTTCAGAAATGCATAACGATTGAACACAGAAAAACTGCTACATGTACATATTTGTATAGTAGCACATTATTCTGTCATTATTATTTCAAAGAAATTTGCTGATCATGGAGAATATTGTTCGCTTTGATTGATTAACAATTGTAAAGAAGAAAAAAAAAACCCTTGATACAAATAATATTTAAGATATTTTAGAGAAGTAATAAATACAGAGGAAAAACATAGATTCTTTAGAAATTATTATTTACTAGTCGACTGAAGCGATCAGCTGTTTGCACGTATATTGGTTATATCTGATTGTGCGTAAACCGTTTAGATATAACGACTCATATTAATAATTCATTCAGTCCAAATTGGCTGACATTAATGCTATGTTATTTTAATTGCTTCATTGAAGTTTTATTACTTGCGTGAAAGAACCTGTTAACTGTGATAGTTCATATACCATCATAACACTATAAAATACATATCTGATTCATATGTCTTCTAAATTTCACAATATATTTTTTATATTTGTCTTATGAACAAAAACGTGTATTAAACCGAATCTCCTTTCTTTAACTTTCAGAATTGGAAAAAAAACAATGCGATTTGAATTTTTGGTCACACAATGACAAAGATCTGAATTTCAGAGCAATAATTTAATCCAGTGTTAAAAATTCTAGAAAAAAATATTTTTAAAATTCTGCTTAACTTCAGAGAAGATTTACACGTTTTTTAATCGGTATCATTAAAAAGATTATTGTGCAAATTTTGAAAAGATAAAAAAATCCCTTTTGTAAATTAATATTTTCAAAGATTAAAGAGGAGAATCAAAATTTTAAATTAATTAAAAATTAAAATTAAATTTTTTACTTAATTAAAATTATAATTATAATATCAAAAAATTCCGAGAATTTGATTATCACCTACTGAGGTACGAATATCATAGCTATAAGTGAAACCATCGGGCCAAAGGACCACTCACCCACCCACGCAGTTTCATTTTTATTATATATATATATATATATATATATATATATCAATGCAGATGAAAATAATTTCTTCTTACAACCTGCCTTCTAAATTCTGCTTTTCTAGCCACTTTAAAATATGCCTCATGCAATTCTGATCCACTATAGGCTTTTACTACTTCGGGTAAAATAGAAGCTTGCCATATTACAGTCAAATCAAATTAAGCATAATGCATAACACAGTTCATACATATTCCCCTGCATTAACTGACTATGATAATACGAACATATACAGATATCAATTATTTAGATAACTTCTTAAGGAGTTTCTTCTACCAAATAACACTATAGCTAAATTCAGAAACCGCAGTTTAAACCTAGTTATAAACAGCAGATTCATTCAATTATTATTGCAATTCCAGCAGAAATGTGAGAGTAATTAAGTGTAATTCAGTGGAGTAATCTTGTAAGTTAGTGGAGTTTTAGCATTGAATCATTTGCATGAATTACAAAGCACCCAATTAATTAGATAT
The DNA here is from genome assembly GCA_026543865.1 of Argiope aurantia. Taxonomy (NCBI): domain Eukaryota; kingdom Metazoa; phylum Arthropoda; class Arachnida; order Araneae; family Araneidae; genus Argiope; species Argiope aurantia. Next base: position 66,921 of record JAPMOR010074554.1, read on the forward strand.
ACGTAAATGACACAGTAATGCTCTTATGTACATTACCGCATTTAGTTCTATGGTTGTAAAGTGGACCAGAACGCTTTTAAATAAATTTTATGCGTCTTTGGGGCTTATGTCTAATATGATTCTAAATCAAATTTACGGGTATGCAAATCTAACACCTTTATGCTGGATTTAATGAAGGATATTATATAAATTTTAATTAATTTTAAAATTGCATTGATAATTGGATATCTCTGGACATTTCACCATCTTTAAATAGCGTTTATATGAATAATAAGTAACACATTCCCTCTTAATGCGACCAATCTTCTATATTATAAAAAAGTTATATTTGATATTCCTGTAAAAGGATGTAAGACAATCTTAGTTTTATTTCTATATTTAAAAAAAATAAACTCCCGAAGACACCTATAAACCTCCAATGGATCCCATCGCATGTCGGGATGCATGGCAATGAGGCAGCTGATGTGCTTACCAAGAATGGCTGTGATCTTCCAATGGACTGTTTGAACCGTCTTACTCACACTGAGATCCACCACCTGGGAGAACATCGTTTGCTTTCTGAGTGGCGTCGTACTCCATCTCATCAGTGGTATTCTGGCAACCACCCTGGCCCTTCCAATCGGCCATGGCCAGATTTCGTAGTGGCCATCTTAAGTGTTTAAGGTTTCAGAATGGGGAGAAGACTCTCCAACCTTGTTCCTGCTCCCAACCTGCTAGTCCTGTTCACCTTTTTTGTCTTGGCGTTTCTTATAAGCAGCTGCTACTTGAACGGGACTCTTTGCAGATTTATGAGGAACTGACACGACGGGGCCTCCTGGACCTGATCTAGGCTTTCTTTCTTCAGGGGGATGTGTAACAACAACAAAAAATAAACTTGTTGTATTTTTATAACAAATATTATTTTAACAAACATTTAATTTTTTTTAAATTTAGTAAGTTTAGAATGTTTTTAAATTCATGGCTCTGACACCCCTGAATTCTTTTATAATGAAAGAAAATAGATTTTCAAATGAATGTTTATTGTAAAAGAACTCATCAAATCTTGCCTACTTTGGCGGCTAGATTATTCGTCAAAATAATTGACTTTTAATGCTATTAAACCATGAATATGAAACATATTTTTGAAAATGTCAGCTTGTAATTTTATGCGACTAAAACTGAATTTAATTGAATTAATGTGCTATTAATTACTGCAATGTGCAAATTGTATTGTACTATGAAATAAAAGCGGAAGTTAAAATCGTTTCAGAGATAATGACCAAATAAACTGTTTTTTTTTAAATCTTAAATTTAACTCTGCTGAAAGTATTTGAATGAATGTTATAACTGATGAATTTTAATTTCATCATAAAATTAAAAGATTAGTTACACATGCTCTTGATCATCAATTTATTTTGTTCAAATAGAATAATTATGTACAAATAAACCTAAAACAAGATGTCCTGCTTTATTTTAAAGGATCATTGGGAAAACTATGTTTTACAAACAGCAAAACATTTATCCTGAAACTCTATCGTACGTTATGACAGCAAAATTTAATTTCAAGTTAACATTTTATCATAATTATAAATTGTATATTTCATTCAGAATGTTTACTGAAAAGAAAGTAAAGATATGCAGAAATGTAACTGATGCGATTAAAAAAGTGTTTTGAGATTTAATATAATGTGAAATATATTTTTGTGAAATAATAATTTTTAAAGATATTGCCATCGATTTCCATAGATAAGTTCTAGCTATTAGCTATTTGAGGAGCCTATTTTCATGCTGGATTAAGCTTTCTATTTTATGCGATTTCTTTTACTCTTTCTTTCTTTCTTTTTTTTTTTTTTTTTTTTTTTTGATTAAGTGTACCTCTTGGTGGCATGGTGAGTTCTCCCCATAGCATTTCTAATAATACTTCTCAATTCCATTATTTACACAGAAGGCTCCATTAATAACTTGAGTAAGAAAAAGTTCAATGACATATTCGTATAGATATTCATTTAAAATTTATTGTAGAAATTCAATTATAAAATATGATTGATTTCTGTGCTACTTATGTTAATGATTTATCTGAGTATATATGGAATAAATCAATACCTATAATAAATATTTACTCATCGGAAAATAAATTTTCCTTATAATTTATTTTACCCACTCGGAGGGCACCTCGGAATGGGGATGAGATTCATCCAGCATGGTGGTTGGATCTCGCTATTCTGAAGGGGACACGAAAAGCTAGGGGTAAGTCTCCTTCCATTGATGACAGGCGTACCTCCTTAGGGAAGAGTTTTACCGTGAGCGGTGATGGCCCTTAGGAGTTAACCACAGTTCCCAGTATTGCGGCGGTCCGTCATTCTGTATTTATTTATCCGTGTGCCTTCGGAGGGTTTGGAGGGTCAATGATATGACTTATCATTTATTGAAATTGAAAAAGGTGGGATAAATTTGTCCTATCGTCTTTAGAGGTATTTTGGCCAATAGAAAAAACATGCAAATTTGTTGATCAGACGATTTTAGTTTTATTGGACGCCATTATTAAATTTGTTTATACTTATAATTTCAATTTATTTTCTAGAAGTTGATATTAAATAGCATTTTAAATCAATTACATATACAGATAATTTAAATCATTTGTATACATTTTATTGCAGAAGAGAATAAAAGAATCTCATGAAAAATATTTCTTCAAAATGAAGATGAATTTACAAAAGAAAAAATCACAAACTGAGTGAATACATTGAAATAGATTTGCTAAAATAAATTTTATATATATCAAATCAAATTTATCTGCATTTTCTTAGAATGTTTGGATATTCTTTACAGTTTGTCATTTACTACTGCTTTTAAAATCTTATAATTTTTTTTAAGTTCTATACTCTATTGTTGTGTAGGATATGAGGATTGATTAATGCCTTCAAGGGAAAGTACATACTTGGTTTATTCTGGAATAGTTTTCAACTGGAAGACGGGGAGTAAAATTTTTATATAATTTTAACCTCAATTAATACCGATTAAACATTTATGGATTAAAACGGTAGCCGACAAACAGTGCGTTTATATGCAGAAAATAAATTAATTAATAGGAATATCATATACATTTTAACAACATTTATAAAAAAGTGTCTACTTCCTGTTTCCACAGTTTTTTTATATTCAAGTTGAAATTAAATAGACACATGATGAAAATATTCCATAGACGAAATCAGGGCAGAATACGCACTAATTATAATAAGAGCAATAGTAGAATAGTAGGATAAGAGCAATAGTAGCAAACAATTAGTAAGTTTAGTTTTATTAACATCCCGTTTTAAAGCAACGCTAGGTCTATTTTGGGCCGGAAATCGTAATTTTGAACCGGGGTCAGATGACGAGGATGGCACCTCGGCTGGTGTCCCCCTCTCCAATCGCGCCACATTAGCGGGAGGATGTTTGGCCAGGACGTTTAACCTGCATCACATCTGCTTACACGACGATTCTTCGATGATATCGGGTCTCGAACCGGAAACCCTCCGGTTCTCAAACCGAGAACTTATCACCACGCCGCCGTGGCTCTTAAATAATTGGTAAGAAAAATTCCATAGAAATGCATTCTATAAATCTAAATAATACTTTTAAAAGTGAGCTGAAATGGTTACAACTTTCACAATTATATTTTTGAATGTAATTACAAGCGGAACTTTCCAAAGCTCTATTTTCTTGCTCAGCTCCTTTATATATATATATATATATATAAAAACTGTTTTTCAGTCAACATGCAATATAAATATGTTATCAACATAGATAAATATTTTCTCTCACCATCACATTGTCATCTCTATATATCTATTCTCCGATGAAATATTTTCAGGAATTTCCTGCTCCATTACCGCTTCGAAAATTCAGTGTGAATATCCGGGATTCCAATGCATCTCCGATAATCCAAGTGCATATGATACCACTTATTGAAAATTGCCCAGGAAATACAAACTTTGTCATCTTCTTTCAGCAATAAGCTTCAACAACAAGAAACAAGAACAAAAGAAAATTTGTTCAAAACAGGTGTTGTTGATTGTTTATTTTCCCTGTAGATCAGCACTGTTCGCTATATTTGCTATTTGGTTCTTAGATAAAATGAAAATCTTGTACGAAGTCTTATTTGTTTCCTAGAATTTATTGAGGAAATAAATAATTTCATTGATATAAAATAAAAAAATATTTATTACGTTCAGCTTAAAATATTAGTATAGCAATGATATCTATAAATTCATAATTTAAAAAATTCTATAGGCATTTAATTTAATTTAATTTTGGGGTTTCCATAAGTTTTTTTTGAAATTTTTAATAATTATATTTTGTAAAATACGTCGATTTTCAAATTAATTTGAAATCTTGAATTGAATTTTAATTTTTTTGCCAATAATAATGTTTTTCTCCATTGTAATCCTGCATATTTGTCTTATAGGTTATCTTATGGGTTATTGGAATAATGTTCGAAAATTTATTAAAGAAGATTTATATATTTGGGTGCTGGTATTCATTAATGATCTAGGCTAAATAAACCAGGACATAGTAACCCTTTGTACTCGGAAAAGTAATAAGATGCAAGATTATTTACCTAATACGAAGACTTATTTATTGCTCCGAAAACTAAGCATATATAATTGTTTTAAATTGAATTCTTTCGTTTAATAAATTTGCATCTTCTTACTACTCTGAAGGTATTTTAACAATCAAAATTAAATAAATAAAACGTCATATTGATGCACCGTCTTAAATGGCGAGTGAGAGTCACCATCCGAGTTCAGAGGGTTAAAATTACATACTTAAGATATCTACACGATATTGTTCGGTACTTTAAATGTTGTGCAATATCATGATGCTCAATAATAATATTGCCACATATAACTATAGTATAGAACTCAATGACACACACAAGAGGTAGAGCTAAACCAATTTATTAACTGAACTCAGAACTGAGACAATAGAGTAACTGACAAATCTTCAGCTTTTATTCAAGCAGAAAAAGTTTCAGAATACTCTTCTGGAGACAGTAAGAAAAGTCCAGAACACTTGTTTGGTAAACTGAAGAAATGTCCAGTATCTTCTGGAACATGAAATAAAGGAAAACATAAAATCAAGGAATTTAGCATTTAAATACACTATTAATCGCATTGTTTCTAGCGGGATTCGAAGCCAGGTCTCTTGATCATGAGACCAGTGCCAAGACCATTCGGCCATGGAGATTGAACTGCCTTTCTTCAATGCGGCAATAATTTTAGCCATTTCGCTTAATAATGGGATCATGCATTTATCCAGAAACCTAAAGCAAGAGCAAAATTATGAAGCAGACAATCTTAAATTAGAAAATAACTTTAGTTGTTATGAAACTAATCAATTTCAAGCCCCATACAAATGAGATTCATAAAGGATTTGTGAAGCGAAAATGCATATCACCTGGTTTTAGGAAAATGGAATTCTTGAAAAAGTATCAAGCATGAATGAAGGATTTAAAGATGATTTTAAAATCATCAGCGATTCCTCCATGATACATAGTAAGTAAACATCTAGATGGTTTCAATCAAGGACAAGAAGAAGGTATGCTTGAAGAAGCGCAGAGTTTGTATGTGCATGCAGTTAGCAGATGATATTTTACATTACATCTGTAATATTTTTCAATATTTTGAATTCCTCAAAAATCAAGACAATGATTTGCAGTATTTTTGTTCTAACAAGATTTCAGAATATTTGCTTTGACTACAATGCCGTTTCTCGAAGTTGAATTGTGCACCAGAACTTAAATATATCTTTCAGAAAGAAATCTATTAGTCGACCAAGAACAATGTAAAACGTCAGCCGACTAAAAGGACATTTTACTCAGAAGTATAGTACGACAAGAGGGCTTAAGCTTCGTGGTTTATTATTGCCAGAAACCTTCAAATAGGTGTTTTATGCACCAAGCATAAATGTTGAATTTCATTGACCAATACCGCCATTACTACCTCGGCTGATATAAAGGGAAAAAAGTCTGGGTATCTCAACAACAAAATAGTATTATCTTCATTGACAAGGGTTAATTCAGAATTTCCTACGTTTCTGGATATTAGTTACTACTGAGAAAAACAAGAACATAGTTTTATTTTAAATCTTAAAGAAAGGAGTAGTAAAGGTGCCAATGATACACTCGCCATTTGATGCAATAGGGAAAATGACTACGTTGAAGATATTTTCAACTATTATTTAGGACTGAAGGAATTTTCGTACTGATAGTTATATAATAGTTCTTGCTTTATTAAATACTAGCCGGCTTTGGCGACCAGCCGGTTCGCAAATCTTAATGTTCGTGAAATTTTAATAATTACATATTTTACGCAATTCCTACTTTAATAGATTCTTCATCAAAATATTTTAAAACTTCAAATTTTGATAGTCATATAATTCACTCATAATATTATAAAGGCCTTCAGTCATAACGTAATATGTATCTCTCTAATTTTCTGTTACCTCTCGTAGAATTTATGCTTTAAATTAAAGTGGAAAGAATTAATCTGCAATTAATATAATAATATTTTTTACTGAAACAAAGCATTTTTTTATAATAAAATTATTGAAAACAGAGTTACTGAGCGTTTAAACTTTATGGTCACTAAAGAATATCTTTCTTAATTTATGTATCTCAAGAATTTGTAGACAAAATTTTCTCAGATACATCATGAGCAGATCGATTAATTAACAATGTTTAATTTTAAATGCATCAAACACTAAGAAAATAAAATGAATCGTTTAAAATAATCGGTCGAAAACAGGTTTAAAAAAACTATTTAACAAACGATGTACTTAAAACTATAAGCATATACAAAAAATATATAACTAATATAAATACAATTTAATTACAGAAGTATGCAACTAACCTAAAAATAATTTAAATCAAGTTCGCATCCGTTGATAATAGTTGTCAACAATCAGAACACAGTGCGTATGCGTGAATTTTTCTACGCCAGTTGGGGTAACGCTATGCAGATTAGAAATTTTTAATTTCCTTTATTCTGTACTATTTTAATTCAAAAGTACTTCAGAATGAATCTGAAAGAAGGATTAATTAACAATGTTTAATTCTAAATGCATCAAACATTAAGAAAACAAACAGAATCGTTTGAAATAATCGACCGAAAAATCTTAAGCATAGCCTCATTAGCGTGGTTAAAAAAACTGAAGCCTCACTCATTTGGCCGTGAGGAAAAAAAAAAGATTTTTTTGGCGGGAAAGTTATTTTTAATTAATAATTAAAATTCTAATTAAAAATTCAAAAAAATGGACCCCAGGTGCACATTCCCAACCTCCAAAGTATACATGTACCAAATTTGGTAGCCGTAGGTCAAACGGTCTGGTCTATAGAGCGCCAACACACACACACACAGACACACACACATTGAGCTTTATATAAGTATAGATTTCATCATATGAATCATATTACAATAAGCTAACTATTTTCTTCGTAAGAACATATTAATTTATTATCATTTTTATTTGATGTTTATTTTGTTTTCAACTAAAATACTGTGAAGTGACCCCCCAATCACCATACGAATACATGTATACACATGATATATAAAAATGATATTCTTCCATTACATCCCAATATCTTGGAGACCAAGCTTTGTTCGGCAGTATTTTTTTTTATTTTTTATTATTATTATAAAATCGTGTTTTTTGGAGAAATTATTTATATACGAATCACATACCTGATTACATATGAATATTATTCAATCAAGCCTACTTATAAACTGGTCATAAATAAAACGACCAGTTTAAATAAAACGACCAGTAAAATCAGGAATGAACTTAGTTTATCATGTTATTCAATTTCATTTCACGTTATTCATTGCATTGTTGTTATTGGATGTCAGCCTAACATATTCGTATTAAAAAAAGAATTAAGGTACCAAGAGTTTAATATCCAATGGCAACAATGCAGGTATCACAAAAATGTATGAGATGGCGCTATATGCAGAGCAGATAGAAAAAGGCTCAAATAGTTAGAGATAAAGAATGTCTGTTTGTGTGTAAAATTGTGTTTTTTCAGGAAATACACCTGATGGATAAACTTCAAAGGCAAAACCTTATATAAATATAAAATTTGATCGAAATCGTTGGAGACGTTTCCGAGACTAACGAAATAAATTTATATATATATATATATATATATATACAAGAATCGTTCGTTTAAAGTTATAAAATATACTGACAGAAAATGAAGCCGTGCAATGCTCTTTATTTCTTTTTTCCTTAAAATGTCAATGAATAATGAATAAATGCTATTTGAAATACTTTCGTTTAAAATTAAACAACTAATTTTCATATCTCAATCTTTACCATTTATTTGATTTCTCTTTCTTGATGTGTGACAATTTAATCTCATTATAAAAAGAAGGGAATCTAATGAATATTTTATTCATGCTAATGAGCCCAACTGCACGTTTGCAAATTGAATGATCAATCAGAGGAAAAGGGGAAAAATGTATCGTTCGTTGTTTTAAAGAATATTACAGGCTTTAATTACTTCTAATCATGCAGAATATTTATTCTTAAAAATGTTAATCACTTATTAGATTTGCCATACAATTTCAGCTTAAATTTAATCATGAAGTCTCGATTATCGACGGAAGAGAATTAATTCAAGTTTCTTTTTTTGAATGAATGTGAATTTATATTTAAAGAAAGTATTTGCCTTTTTTGAAATTTAATCTTATTCTATTCTAATGTTATTTTATATTTAAATCCATTAATTCTTCCGGCCCGAATGTGCAAGTCCTTACCCGAAATTAGACATTAATCATCACTATTATGTTAATAAAACTAACTTTTACATAGAAAATCGAGGAAATAACTATATTTATATGAGATTTAATATTTTAATTACTTTCGAAGGTCAAAAGGGACAAAATGATTTTTTTCCTTTCTTGTGCTTACATTTGAGCTCTAGCATGTGATTTTATTTATCTAGTATGCTGAATATTTTAATAATAAGGGTATCAAATTATGAAATAAAGGTATTCAAATTATTTATCACTACAAGGCATTCTTCTTATAATCTATAATAATTGAAAAAGTATAGTATGTGGAACAATACTTATATTTGTAGGTATATATAGTTATAGGTTGTTATAGGTATAGAAAGACTTCGTGTTACCTAATATATGAAAAATTCTTAAGTTGAAAATAACCGAAACAGTTTACAAAAATAATTAAATTAATTATTTTTATGCTTTTATTATGTATATTGATTAAGAAAAAGACTGAACGGAAACATTTTTCTAGATTAAAAATTATGAAAATAAAAATATGTGAGAAAATTTTAATAATGACTTTTACTATTTTTATTCTTTTCTAAACTGTCCATTGAAGTTATTTTCGGAAGTGAGATGAACTCTTTTAATTCTACTAAGATCAGATGAACTTTTTTAATTCTACTAAGATCAGATGAACTCTTTTAATAATACTAAGCAAAATGGATTTAATTAGGATATTTCTATAAATTTTAGAAAACTTGTGAAATAGATTTTAGTTCGTGATATTTATACATTTTCGATATTTTATAAAATTAATGTTTAAAACAATAGAATATGTTTAGGAAATAAAAATTATATTCAACATTAAAATAAAAAAAATCAAGCTCATAATGTTTCTTTTTCTTTCAGATTGTTTAAATCAACGTATATTTGTCAAGTTACAAAATAAACTTTATCTCAATCTATTTTGTTTTGAGATATAGAAATATGAAGAACGAAAATCTATACCAAAATATTCTGTAAGTTGATGGAATTTCACTTTGGAAGGTACTTAATTTTATTTTGCTGTGTAAAACAACATGATCAATTTATTTTGACCGATTTCTCTGCTGAAATATCATTTCTGTATACTGAGAAGTTATCTTCAGTGTAATCTTCTGCTTGCCTACGAATATATGTTAGAAATTTCTTTTAGTATGCAAATTGAAACCTTATATTAATTTTCTTCTTGTACTTTCTATCATTGGTGTATAGTTTCCCAACGGCTTTTCAATTTCGTAGAAACATAGCAACAGAATCTTGATCAAATTTTATAGCATTCGTGAATTGAGAGTGAAAGTGGGTTCATTTTTATATTTCTCTATGGCTTGCTTGAAAGTTGCTTTATCCATTTAAAAGAAACAATAGAATAACACTATATTATTTTGTTTCATATGTGCCAAAGAATATTTAAATCTCTAGTGGAATTAAAATATTCCATTGCATCGAAGTAATTTGCAATTCGTATTCAAATTTTTAGTATCAGTAAAATCAAGTAATTTTATTTTCATTTATGAATTTTATATCAATTTCGGTATTTACAATGCTGTTGGATTCTTATATATATATATATATATATATATATATAACAATAATTAGAAGTAGTTGCCTAATTGACTCTAATAATCTAAAAAAAAACTTTCAAACTTAAAGAAACTTAAGAAAGCACCTGTCCTCCACTGAAGAGTGAAAGAAACACTGTTTCCGCCTTGAAAATGTCTCATACCAAACATCCGAAAATTTGTTATCTCGCAAATCTAAAATATAAATCTGAAACTGAAATCTAAGCTCTATAAATGTATGGCGACTGGACGTCTCTCACACGTATCAGATTATAGAAGTCGAGACTCATATTATTAATATCTCCTTACAAGGACGAGGTGAGATAATTTGAAGTTCAGATTCTATCACTTTACACGGATTAAAATATGTTTCTTCGGTGCTTCCTAATTTCTTACCATTTGCCATGGATCCTGGATCAAAATTAAACACCAGCAGTAGTAAGTATGGTAACTAGTTCTCGATCATATTGCCATAATTGCATCCGGTAAGCTAGAATTCGCTTACTTATTTAGTGAATTTTAATCCAAGCACTAGTTGTACCCCTTTCCCAAAGTAGAGCATGCCAAGATAAATGCGTGCTAAAGTTATAAACAAGTGTTTGATGAAGATTTCATTATCAGGATAGAAACAAAGCGTGAGTAATTCCTAAATGTATCTTACAATATTTATTTGAGGATTAAAAAATTAAAAATTAGAATATTCAAATGTAAATAATGTGGATGTTTTTTTGTGTAACACGGAATATTAATTTTGAAAAATTCTATTATCATATCTAGGTACTGTGTGGATTCATTAGCAAAATATATAATTTATTCATACGAAAACACCTTAATATTAATAAAATCGTCCATTAATGAAATATCTTCATTCAGATTACCGTCTAATATTAGTTGACTTTTTTAATCATCCTGTATATTTTTTCTTCCCAAATGCATTTAAAAACATATTCATTTTGTAGTTTTCTATAAAGGATTACATATATTACTCCCTACTTGCATGGGGGGGGGCAGGTGATTTCACTCATCGGAAAGGGAACGAATAGAAACTGTGCAGAGTTGATATTTCTCAAATGTATGTGTTCACTATTTACTCAATTAAACAGTTATTTTATTTACTTAATAAATTTATATTTTTAATGCATTTGTGTTTCTTTCCTAAATCTCTCGTGATTAGATGAAGTACTGCTTGTTAAATATAACTTCTATTATATATTATGGGATAGATTATAAGATTAGACGATAGCGCAAAATATTTCAAAACATGCTGTTAAGATGTTTCTTTTTCCATTAATCTGGCATCAAGTATTATTATGTCTATGAAGGTCATGGATTTTTAATAAAATAATAAATTAATTTATTAAATAATAAATAACATGGATTTTTAATAAAATAATGAATAATTATTATTATTAAAGGAGATCATTAACAAGATGGTTATTTGTGATTTACTGTCAATATTTTTTTAAAGGATAAGCCTTTTGTTTACTTCTGCTGTTGGAAATCTTAAAATTATCTTTTTCAAAATCTCCCACAGCTATTTTAAATATCAGCTTATCGAAATTTCGATTTCTAATCGCATGTGTACAGAAAAAATATTAATTTACTTTGATTTAAAAAATCGATTAAAATGCTTCCCTAGAAAAAACGCAAAAAGGAAAATATTTTTATATGCATTGTACTTTTAAAAAACATAAGAATTAAATAGACAACAATTCGATGCATAAGATTAATCGTGTTTATGATGATGCTAATGCAAACAGCAATACCCAATACATCTGATAAGGAAAAGTACTTTCTATTGTTGAAGTTGAAGCTAATACTTTCTGTAGATAAACAAAGAACTTTATATAGTGTTCTGAAGCGCAAACATTTTTTTTTGGTTGTTTATTTAGTTCCAAGCCAGTTTTTTAGAAACTTCTCATATATTTTTTCAATTCTTTTAGTCTATATTTCATTAATTAGTTTTCAATTAATTAATTTTTTTAATGAGTTAGATTTCTAAAAATTATTTTCAAATCAATAGCAATGAGGAGCTATCACAAAGCTTTTGAAAAAAAAAAATCTGAATAAAAAAATGAATGTAATCATTAAAATGTTTTTCTGCAAATTTATGAATTTTAATTTATCTTATGGCTAAATATTTTAGCTCGAAGGAAAATCAATTTAAACTGCAAACCAAATGTGAAATATTTATAAGGCTACCGGTTCTGTTTGAAAGACTGAGCCTAATATGGAAAATGTTTTTCTTTTTTCTCAAAAAACTTATTTTGAAGGAAACGCTTTTAATATTTTGTATACCTAAAAGGTTTTATTCAAAAATAAGTCATGAAAAATAATGTTATACATTAGTTTTAATTTCACAAATTCAAAGAAAAGATAATTTACATTATGTGATAATTCATTTTTGTCTCTGAACTTCTGTCTCTGAAATGTGTCCTTAAGATGCACCAAAGCATTTTAATTTAAATTAAATATTTTTTACAAAAATCTATGCGTTTAATATAACCAATAATAATTTCAATTATTTACAGAAATTTTTGACGAATTAAGATAAAATTGAAGTAACATTAGAAACTTCTCTTTCGATTATAGAAGGGAAAAATTAAAGAATGAGAATATATATATGATGCAGTTCCTTGTGATCCATCCAATTCCTGCGACAGAATTTAAGATAGTTCATTCCAGTATAAATAATTCCTTTTTTAAATGATTTGTAAGAAATTATTTAAACGCATCTATTATATGTAAAATATACTATCTCAATTTGATAATAAAAAATAGTTTTTGCATTAATGTAACATTTTCAGTACAACTTGTCTAATATAAGATTTAGACTCTTTAAATATTGTAGTGTCTATTTTTTTATCACAGTGTTCACATATATTTATGAATATAATAAAATTCATGCAACCGAAATTAACGTAATTTCTTTAATTTTTAGAAGCAATTAATAAGTATTGTTTCTACAGGAAAGAAATACAATAAATTCCATATTTTATTGATGTAATGCACTTAATACAAACATTTTGATTAACAAAATATAGTACTTACTATACATGTTTCATTTTCCCCTTTGCCCTTTTTTTATTAATATATTTTCATAATACACACACACACACACACACACACACATATATATATAACGTAACTGTTGCTATGTGCGTATGTATGTTCCATATGTCCTTCTAAACAGCAGGGTATAATTCAACAGAACTTTGCACAGTCTTTTAATTTGGAAAAGAAATCACCGACTTTTCAAAATGAAAACCTTGATTAAATATTCAATTAATTAAAAGTTATCTTAAGATTGCCCATTTTTCTGCAGACGCATAAAGCAAATTATTTTACAAGAATTATTTTATTACCATCGCATTATTCCAAATTTTACCTTTTTAAGTAATATCAAAATTCTTTTTGTTCAATTTTTTCCTAAATTTTTATTAATTAATGGAGACGATTTTCAAACACAGAAACAGTAAAATTCTTATCTGCTTTACAACATATTTTTTGAAATTTAGTTCATATTTATGATATTTTTGTTGGTTTACTATATTTATTTAATGGTTTCTAACAGAGCTGAAAGAAAAAAACTAATACATACTTCATTTCTAATCTATATTAACTGCCCAGGAGCAGTTAACCAAATGACATGACATTATAAAAGGATTAGATGCATTATAATTATGTGTAAAAAGTTATTTTTTGTATTAAAGATATTATAAATAAAAATAGTTTAAGTCCCCTCAACGACAAGCACATCAATTAGTACATATATAAGAAAAATTATTCAAAAATACGAAATTATATATTTCAATTACGAACCCATGAAAATGGAAAGCGAAAATTTTCCAAATGAGTCTATATATTAAATAATAAATTTCAGAGTTCACTAATACATAAGCAAACGGTCACTCAAAAATAATTCTGTAAATATAATCAGCTGAATAATAATTAAGTTATTAATATGCATATAAAAATTAATTATACTTTTTACTAATTTTTTAAATTCCAAAATTTCATATAAAGAAGGAATATAATTGAACAAAAATCAGAATATCATGGAAAAAGTATTCAGAATTAATGAAAGTAGGAGAGTAAAAATAGTATGTTAAAGTATCTAATAATTCGGCATTATCAATTCATCCTTTCGGTGAAATATATAGAAATGAACTCATACATTCAATAAAAAGATCTTGCAACTTTAGGTTTAGTTGGAATTTTTCGCTTGCCATTCTTGTAATATTCAAATTTACTTATTTAGAGCAATGGTATAATAACTTATGATGCGACTTTCCGCCATTGAAAAAGAAACACATGAAAAAACAATGTCTTTTAACATACATATAATAAAGCAAAATTCGATAGGATATAAACTCTTAAGGACACATGAAAGAAAATTTTAAAATGTTATATTCGAATATCACAACAAATTCGAAAAGTAGATTTGAAACATGTTACTATTGTCACGTAGATACTCTAGTGTGGAACTCAATGCCACAAACAAGAAGTAAAGCTAAAGCAATTTATTAACTCAAGTCTGAGCTCAGAATACAGTGACTGACAAATCTTCTGCTTTTATACTAGCAGGTAAAGTTCCAGAATACTTTTCTGGAGACAGTAAGGAAAGTCCAGAACACTTGTCTGGTAAACTAAAGAAATGACCAAAATATTCTGGAACATGAAATAAAGGAAAACATAAAATCAAGGAATTAAGTACTTACACATACTATTAATCGCATTGTCTCTAGCGGGATTCAAACCAAGGTCTCTTGATCATGAGACAAGTGCCATGACCATTCGGCCATGGAGATGCGACTGTCTTTCTTCAATGCGACATTGCTCCCTCCCTCGAAGAACAGAGTCTCGATGTTATGACATTTCATTGTGTGGCTCTAGCTCTCGATCGAGTCACAGGGCCAGTATAAGTCGTCGCGTCTTCACGGGGAGTAGTCTCTTGAGAAATGTCTTTTTCAGAACCTCCATATTTTCATAAGAATGTTGGTAGTCTTGTTCTTCTGGGTCATGGTATGGCTTTATGCGTAAGACGTAGAAAACTTCCTTCGGTTTCCGCCTTCTATAATTAGGATCGAAATCGACTACTTCATAGGTGACGTCAGACAGCCCCCTCAAGATATGATAAGGGCCTAAGTACCTCTTGAGGAGCTTCTCGGAAAGCCGTTTTTTACGAACTGGAATAAAAATCTATACCAAATCCACTGGTTCGTATGCCACCATCCGATGACTAGAGTCATAATGCCGGCGATCTTTCTGCTGAGCCTCGCGAGTTCGTGAACGAGCTAATTGCAGCGATTCCTCTGCCTTATTGATCAGATAACTAACTTAATCGTCTTCTTGGCTAAACTCGTTGGGGCAGAGAGGAAACATTGCCCATGTAGTATTTAGAAGGGTGTAAAACTTGTCGTGTCGTACTTGGCAGTGTTGTAGGCGAATGTGACGAATGGCAATATCTGGTCCCAGTTCTTCTGTTCGACATCAACATACATAGAAAGCATATCTGCTAGCGGTTTGCTGAATCTCTCTGAGAGGCCATTCGTTTGAGGATGATAGGCTGTTGTCATTCGATAAGTGATTTTGCACAGTCGATTAATATCGGACACAAACTTGGACTGGAAAACTTGACCACAGTCTGTAATGATAACCCGTGGAGCTCCATGCTTCAGGATTATGTCCTCTAGTAGGAATTTGGCGATTTGTGTAGCTTCTGCAGTCGGTAAAGCTCTGGTGACAGCGTACCGTCTCAAATAACTGGTGTAAACTACAATCCATTTGTTGTCGTCATCAGATTTTGGAAATCGTCCTAGCAGGTCTATTCCGATGCGATAGAAAGGAGCGGCAGTTGGTGGAATAGGCACTAGATGACCTGGTGGCTTCTGAGGAATAGGATTTCTCTTTTGACATTCTCGGCAGTGCATCACATATCTTCGAACATTTCTGTACAAGCTTGGCCAATGAAATCACTTTCTTATTCTATCATATTCTTATTGAATCGTAGATATCCGACGGTAGGGTCGTCACGGAGAGATTCTAGAATACTGAGCCGTAAATGCTTCGGGATCACTGGTAGAAATTTCCTTCCGGACGGATCAAAATTCTTCTTGTAGAGGACTCCGATTAATTCAAAGTTTTCCAGCCTACTTGTTTCGGTACTTTGTTGGTCTCTTATTACTTTTGCCAATACCGGATCTTTCATCTGTTCTTTTGAGAGATTAATGCCTAAAGGGGCACCTATGGAATCCCCAGACCATTAAGCATCGATTTTTAATGGGTTTCTGGACAGACTCTTTGTGTTTTATTCCACTTTTTTACACCACTGATACGTAGTAATCTTGGAGTCGCAGCGACAATCTAGCGAATCTTCTAGAGGGATCCTTCAGTCCTGTCAGCCAACACAGGGAATGATGGTCAGTGACGATCTTGAAAGCCTTTCTAAAGACATATAGCTGAAACTTAATTATAGCCCATATGGCCGGAAGGCATTCTCTTTCAGAATAGTTTCTCTCACCCTTCGTCAGAGTGCGCGAGGCATAAGCTATTACCTTTTCCTTCTCATCTTTATTTGGACTAATACTGCGCCAATTCCGTATCTACTCGAGTCAGCGTGAAGCTCCGTTGGTGAAATTTAGGCATAAAGGCCTAAGACCGGATCGGAGATAAGATCTTTCTTTGATGTATTAAAAGCTTCCACTAGTTCAGGTCGCCAACAGAATTTTGTGTCCCCCTTCAGTAACAACTGTAGTTGTTCGGCTTTATGGCAAAAGTCCTTTATTTATAGGTGATAGTAAGAGCAAAGTCGCAGACAGCTTCTGATATCATGGATATTTCTAGGCACGCGAAAGTCACTCACGGCCTTTACTTTTTCTGGGTCCGGTCATACGCCATCACTGAATACTAGGTGTCCCAAGATCTATATCTCTTGTGCTCCAAAGCGACATTTTTTGGATAAAGGATAAGGCCTGCGTTCTGTATACACAGAAGGACGGTATTCAAACTCTGAAGATGTTCATCGAATGTTTCTGAGAACAACACAATGTCATCTAAATAGCAAAGGCGTATTTTACATTTTAAGTGTCGCAGAAGATTATCCATCATCCTTTCAAAAGTTGCAGGAGGATTGCATAAGCCAAATGGCATCACTTTAAACTCGTATAATCCCTCAGGTGTAATAAAAGGCGTTTTCTCACGATCGGCTTCATCAACTTCTATTTGCCAGTAACCACAGTAGAGATCCATAAATGAAAAATATTTTGCCCCCTTCAGTCAATCCAAGGTGTCGTCAATACGCGGCAATGGATACGTCTTTCTTGGTAATTTTGTTGAGTCGGTGATTATCAACACAAAAACGCCAACCTCCACCTTTTTTCCTGACCAAGACATTGGAGATGAACATGGACTTTCTGATGGTTGAATGCTATCTATTTCTAACATTTTGGTTACCTCCTCACTGATAATGCGGCGTTCAGATGGGGACACTGTAAGCTCTCAGACTGATAGGTAAGTGGTCTCCCGTGTTTATTCGGTGTTTAACATTGAGTTGACCTTTCTTCATCGAAAATTTCTGGAACCCTCTGTAGTAGATGCAACATTCTTTCGTCTTGGTCAATCCTCAAATCCGAAGCTATCATCGTGGTACAGTCGATGACACCCAACTTTGCCTTTGAAGTGGTCGTGGAATAAAACAATCCTTCGTCTATGATATTTACGCAGTCTTCGCGTAAGGGTTCGGCATACCCGATGCACATGCCTTTAGATATGATCTGAGGTTCTCCTTGTCCTTTGGCAACCCATAGTTCGGCTTTTCCATTAAGGAGCGTAACTATAGTAAACGGAATTGCAACTCCTTGTTCAAGAGGAACATCCTATTTCCCTCTACTATTACGTCGATAGTGTGATAGTTCTTACGCCCTAAGACAGTATTCTTTCTGATAGAACGAGCAAGTACTGTTTAGTCTTCCAAAGTGAATAAATGGCTAGAGTCTGGATTATGGGATTATTGAATGACGTCTTGAAACCAGAGCTGCAAATGACCACAATCTAAAACAGCTTGAGAAGCACCCAAAATGTCCCAAACAAGGAAGATATCGTGACTGCATTTCGGCAAAACATTAAATTCAAAATCTTGAGGTCTGCCATTGTTTTCGAGACGAAGCGTACATTTTCTCACTGGTCACGCGTAATTTCCATCGGCGACTTTTAAAAGAACATTGTTAGTTGTTGGAAAGATAACTTTCTTCTGTAGGCGACGATAATTCTCCGAGATAACAGAAAATGAGGCTCCAGAGTCCACAAGAGCAGGTACTGGCTCATTGTCGACGATTACTTCAATGTTGTTTCCGGACACTTTTGCGGCACTCCGAGGATTTTTGTCACTAGCGGCCTCACCCCCAAGGAAGGTCGCACCGCTTAGTTTTCCTCATTTCTTCGGTTTTGAGATTGACTAGATCTTCTATATGGCGACAGAGATGTATAGCGTCGTGTCGGTGATCGCCCTCGTGTTGGGCTGGGCGACAAACTTCGGACTGCTGGCCGGCTGTATTCATCGGCATAGCGCCCCTCATTCGACGGAAGACGGCCGAAATCTCTCCTATTAGACCGATATGCCTCAAAAATAGCTTTGTGATCTCGGCAGTATCGGACTACATGGCCAAGGCTGCCACAATGGAAACAGACTGGTCTCTTATCAAGTGTGCGCCAGACATCTGTCTCCCTCTGTGTATGCAGTGCTACGGGCGTAGGTCGTCAGGCAACGTCAGTATAGAAAGGTTGGCGTCTTGGATTGACCTTTGTCCTCTCTGGTGTTGTCTGTGACAAAGGAGCCAAAGCATTTTCCACTTCCTGTCGAACAATGGCTTCAATGCCTTTGTCTTGGAGTTTGGGATTGCCTACTGGAGATACGAGGCGCTGGACCTTCTCACGCACTATTTGACGTACTAGTGATACCAGATCCAGTTGTTGGTCAATTACAGCGATTGATACGACATTTGGAAGCCTTTCAAATTTCTTATCCTGGATCCTCTTTTGCTGCATCTCTTCGATCTTTCTACACCATTTAATAAAGACTTCTGTAGTGGTTATTTCTTTCGTCAGTAGTGCATGGTAAACATCTTCGGTGACTCCTTTCCTCAGATGAGACACTTTCCTTTCTTCTGACATATCTGGTTTAACTGTATGGCATAACCCCAACACGCTTTGGATGTAAGTCTGCGCGCTTTCACCAGATTTTTGAGCTCTATTCTTTAGCTCATCTTCTGCCTTCTTTACATAGTGCTATGTTTCTCCAAATGCCTCTTTTAACATTGATTTGAAAACATCCTAAGAAGTCAATTTATCTTCAATGTTTTCGAACCATAGTTTCGCTGTGCCATCCATGATGAAGAACAATTTGTGAGACAAGTCATGTCATCCCATCCGTTGAATTTTGACACTCTGTCATATTCTTTAAGCCATTTGTTTGGGTTCTGTCACACGTCTCCTTTAAATACAGATGGATTCCTGTATTGTTGCTGTGCTGATGTCAGGATGACCGGTTTAGTCTCCGGTTCCAGAGGCATTTCCCTTGTCTTTCTGGGTGGTGGATTATAAACTCCAAATTCTGGTTGAACTCCTTTAAGACGATCGCTTCTCCGTAAATGCGTTTCAACGCTGTCTGGAATCGTACCCGGCTCCTCCACCAATGAATGGCACGTAGATACTCTAGTGTGGAACTCAATGACACACACAAGAAGTAGAGATAAGCAATTTATTAACTGAACTCAGAACTGAGAGAACACAGTAACTGACAAATCTTCTGCTTTTATTCAAGCAGAGAAAGTTCCAGAATGCTTTTCTGGAGACAGTAAGAAAAATCCAGAACACTTGTCTAGTAAACTAAAGAAATGTCCATAATCTTCTAGAACGTGAAATAAAGGGAAACATAAAATCAAGAAATTAAATATTTACACAAACTGTGAATCGCATTGTCTCTAGCGGGATTCGAATTTACAATCTCTTGATTATGAGATCAGTGCTATGATCATTCGGCCATGGAGAGTCGACTGCGTCTTTTCAACGTGGTACTATTTTCGATTATTGTTAAAAATTGAACAATATATTAAACCCCTTTGTTATTTTGATAGCTCTGAAATCAAAACTCTCAATGATATTGAGAAATGCCGATATGAAATTTTTCCGACATGGTACTTAGTGCATTAAATACCCTTTATACTGGGAAAAGAATTGCGTTCTAAAGGATATCCATTATTGCTTGGTCAGCTCACTTTACTTTGCAACTGCAATCTATCGATAGCAAATAGAAGAAAAGTCTGCAATTCGCCAATTTTCGAATCTCGTGAATCTCAACGCAGCGATTTGTGGCCTCCACATCTCATGATATGATATTATTTCAAAAGTTATATAGAATTTGAAAGAAATAAAAACGTAAGAATTTCTACTGGTCAACCAGATTTTAAATTCTGATGAAACTTTGAAAGATTGCATATAATATCTGAAAAAAAATGTTTATGAATTACATGCTCAAAGATTTCATATGATCCATCATTTC
Source organism: Argiope aurantia (assembly GCA_026543865.1). NCBI lineage: Eukaryota > Metazoa > Arthropoda > Arachnida > Araneae > Araneidae > Argiope > Argiope aurantia. Next base: position 87,830 of record JAPMOR010074554.1, read on the forward strand.
TCTACAGATAATCAACAGAAAAAAAATATGGTAACAATGTTATAAATTATTAGAAAATGCATTACTATTTCTGAAATATAATTGCAAATAAAAATGAGGAAAATCAACAGTCAGCATTAAATATAATAGCAGTATTGTAGGAAATTATTTAATCTTAAGAGATGTTACATGGGAGAGATCATATATTATCTATTATTAAGGATATTTGCTTCTCCATACCGAAAATTGTCTTTACTTGTTTAGCGAACACCTATAGACTATTAAACTGTGTGTTGTCATGTATATAAAAAGTAACAACTTTTGATTTTTTCCCTTTTTTTTCAATGATTTTTATATGAAAATAGCGTCTATAAAAACAAAAATCGGCGCCTTTCTTTTACTGGTAAACTTTAAAAAAATAACTTAATCAAAATTTGTGAATCATTATACTCTTTTTTAATTTATTTATATTTTCACTGATTTATATTTATCTCTAAACTGTATATTTTTTTAAATGGCATTTTTTTTTTGCTTGACATAATGTAACACTTTCTTCAATAATTCCATTTTATTTATTTCATGATGTGTTAAATTTGTTTCCTTGTCTAAGTATGGAATAGGTGATCGAGTAATATCTCTTTTTAAAAAAATCCACGATGTCTTTCGGTCTATTTTTAACTCCACCCCTCCTATAATATTTCTTTTAGATGTATTGATCATCGCTCTTGAAATTTAGCACTGATTGTCTAATGAGTTCGCAAAAGAAAATAATTCACAAAAGAAACCCACTCTCTCAAATGAAAACTTAAAATTACTACCTTAGAAGTCTGTTTTAGGCATTTTTTTTAAATAAAAAGTGCATTTTACACTATCTTAGAAAGTTCAAGGGAATTTGCTTTAAAGCCACAAATTCTTTTCTTTCCAAAGTTTTCTAAGTACTTGTTTCATGTAATGCCCTATTTCCTTGCTTTTGAACAAAGCCAGTGGCATTCAGATATTATGAAATCTGTATTTAATAACGTATAAACTAACATCAACTGCCTTCGATGCTGATAATCATTCATCACTAGCACTAGACCTTCATCTCGGCAATTTATTGGTATTTTTACATGATCATTATGGAACCCAAATCATTATTTTTAAATGCATGCAATCATAATTTTTAGAATGAAATTGAACTCAGTAATCAAAAAACTCAAAACAAATGAGATTTTTTTAAAAAAACAATATTGTTACTGGTCATTGTATTTTGTTTCTTTGAATATTATTTTAATTTTTACTATATGTATCATTTAAAATTAAATGAAATAATAAATTGGGCAATAAGAACTGATAAACATTTCAAAGCAAACAATTTTAAATATTTGCAGATGAATTTTAATTTTGCATTATAAATAATAAATGTTTAATATATGTGTATTAAAAATGAAAGGTTCTTAATATCTATTTGAAAAGACATTAGGAAGTCTTAGTCATGAAAATAATCTTTTGATTAACAATAATAATAATTTTCACTTCACTAGATCTGTTGGCAACTATAAATCATAAACAACTACTCCTAGCGTGGATGGAGCGGATTGGATGGAGCGAGCTACAGAAACAGCGAATTCATAAACTAAAGCTCTGTCCTAAGACCTATTACCGGCTACAGTGTAACATTTTCCGCGGGAGGCACGTTCCATCATCGGCAGTGGTAGTCGACCCCATATCATTTCTATACTCACAAGGATGGCGAGAACCAGACATCATAATGGAAGCTTCTCATCTTATTCTGAGGTGCTCTTTTTTCGTCGATTCATCCATAAAAATATTAAATATTTATTACTATTAATTTGGACTAGGTATATCAATACACGAAGAATAAAGATAATTATGGAATTAAAATGAAATAAACTTTTAAATTACTGTATAAAACTGGTATTTTGCTCATTAATTTATTGCTAAGAATGACAATACTAATAACTGAATACCGAATTTTTATTTTCTGCAATCTGTTTTTTTTATAATTAGATTCATGAAAGAAAATTACATTAAATTGCTGTTTAATAAAATCTTTAATAAGAAAATTAAAAATTCTACTATTTTGGTAAATTTGAATATCTCATTACTTCATTTCACATAAATTATATTAGAAAATTCTAACAAATTGGATTCCCATGTTTTCAAGACTAAATTAATGTTAAAATAAAACTTTAATTTAAATTAAAATTTGAAAAGAGATAATTTTAAATTAATAGTGAGAAAAAATATTAATGCTACACTATACTAATATCAAATTATTACGGAAGAATATTTTATATATAGAACTATGGAAGAACATTTTATATATAGTTATCTGTGCCTGATCTCGTCAACTCTTATTCCTAACAAGAATCAAGAATTCTATATAATTAATAGCATAATGTGTAT
>JAPMOR010074575.1:1209-12108 GCA_026543865.1 Argiope aurantia
AAAAAATATTTTTTTTTTGTCTTTAAGTCACACTTATTTTGCATTTTAGAAGAAAAGATTTTGTTGAGAAATTTGAAATTAACTCTGTTTTCCAAAGTCTGATATTATAATGTAAATTGATGCCAGATCTCATTTTTCTGTTAATTATATTTTTAGGGGAGGTGGAAATATTGGAACAAAGAAATGAGGTATAAAGTTGATAGGAATTTTAAGAAGTAAAATCGAACTGATAATTCAATTATTTCATTCTTCAGTTATTTTTCAACCAGTTTTATAATCTGAACGAAACGAAGATTAGCTATTTAAAAGTTTAGTCCTTGTAGAAGAAGATTCTAATGGAACCAGCATTCTGCCGATCTAATATAGCATCTTCTGTTAGCAAATCTAGACTCTACTGACAGGTATTTATAGTGGAAAAAAACCCTTTCTCTCTGCGAATTCCCGCCCTCCCATTCTCTCTTTCTTTCTCTCCGACTTTAGCCATTTCGAAGGTTGCCTTCTTCTAGTAACAGCAGCTTACATTAGTTTTTGCAGTCGACTTATAAACATGTGCAATTAGTTTGCATGTCCACCATATCGATAGGTGGCACGAATTTAATGTTATAATGTTTTAATTTAAATTAACTATTTCTAAGCATTAATAAGTATTTTAGTTATTATCCAGCAACGTCTTCTGATTATATGGGAGTCAGAGAACACATCACACTTTCAATTACAAGACTACTATTTATTTCTCAAATTATAATGCTTTTAATCTTCAAGAATTTCAAATAAATTTCTGTTTTCGGATATTTTATTCTAAGAAATTTCGTATTTCTTAAAAACAAAGTGTTGTTCGGTAGTAAATTATATTCCAATTCATTATTTAAACAATTATTTAAGATTTTTCCTGTCTTCAGACATTTGTTCTTCACATCTCCATACCTTCTATTCCACGCAATTGAAAATCACATAAAAAGGTCGAAATAAAGTATTTCAGTGCGCATGTTTCAATACAGTATGAATACTAAAGCACATAGTTCAGTGCATGTGCGATGAATGTAGATTAACAAACCAGTTAATGGAAAATGACATTTTATTGCACCAGAAAACACGAAATCCAGGTAAAAACACTACAGCAATTTACATAACAAAAAATATTTTTAGAAATTAATAAGCACACAGTGGTGCAGCTAATCGCTAATTAAACAATTGCATCAGCTCAATAGCTCGACATCACCAATTCATAATGTTATAAATAACTATTTCAAATATAGAATAAATGAATAGGTTAAGTTTTTCAAGTATATAAAAGTCTGCCGATTGAATGTGCCGTCAGATGGAATTCTCCAAAAAAATCTCCAGATCATGGTTTTTAATAAAGTCAGAGTCATAATTCTAGCAATTTTAACCTTCATTTTTGTTCAATCAAATCGGCAAATTAGTCGTCAGAATCTAATGGCATGTCACTAATTTTTCTATTCGACATCCAATAAGAATTTATGTCTATGTCTCTTTCCGAACGTGATATAGACGTGTTAGGGAAATTGTATTACAGATTCCTAACAATATTGCGTATTTTTCACATTATGTTCACCCATTATAGTACCAAGATTGAACTTTATGTACAATTATTAAAATGCATATGAATGATTTTAAAAAATCTAAATTTAAGGTATGGTCAGTTAGAAATTCGACAAATCCTTTGGAGTGATATTAAATCTAAGAGATATCGAATATAATTTTATCTATACTATAAATCTTTAGCTTTTATTGTCTTGAATAAATATTCACTTACTGCTATAGAAATTATAAAAAAGATAAAATTATTTTTCCAAATAAAATTAAAATTAATTTAAATTAAAAACCTAACATATACATTAAAAGTAAATAATTTTAAAACAGAAATTCCTATCATATTTAACTGATTAAGTAATTTTAAGTATTATTGAGCAAGTAAATAATAGGTATTTCTTTTAAAAACGTGAAATATTAGAATTTTGGAATTTAATAGGTTTGTAAATTATGTAGTAAATTCATAAATGCATATTTGTCCATTCCATTGTTAACAATTTGCAAATAAAAAACAGAGAAAATTAAATAATAAAAGAAGCAGAGAAAAAATAATATCCCCTATCATATAATAATCTATCGATAAATATCTTTACTCATTTAAAAATAATACAGTCTATACTTAAACGAACCGTATTTCTTTTTCAACGATTAATACATCCATCAGTTATGGTCATTGGAAAGAGAATTTAATGCACCGAAATCTATTAATTAACCAATCTGTTAAAAAATATTAACAAAATTCGAAATTTGGCAAAATGCTCTTTCATTCAATTTCCTTTTAATTTCTACATCCTGCTTCGCTCTGGTTTGAGTGGAATAAGATTTCCTTTTATTTAGTTGTTAGTAACGAGGAAGTAATTACTGTAAATCTTTCAAAAAGTTTGTGATTTTTTAAAATTAAATAATGAAGGGTTTGCAACAGTCGACTCAATTACTATTTAATGAGCTCGCACCATAGTAATTAATCAATTTTACAACTATGCGCTTATTAAAAATTAATGGCGGTTTTCAGAAACGTCATAGAGGGGGGAGGGGGAATGTCCCTATGTATTTAAGAAAAGACAGGCAGAATTGCAATAATGATTGATTACTTTATTTGTTTTCCAGAATTTGAAAAGACTGATTGTACATTCTTTGTTTCTTTTTAACATTAAAAAAATGTATTAAAATTCTGAAATAGAAAAAAAGATCTAATTTTTTTAAAACTTTTAAAATGAATTTTTTAAGCAAATTATTGATGTTTCAAATATTGTAAGGAGCATTTTATTTCTCGATGTATATTGCTACAAATCTCTAGTGTTGCTTCCAAAACGGTTAGTTCAATCACTTCATCAATCGTTTTACGGTGAGCTCTGTTGGATGCTGATCGGATGTCGAAGCAGCGATCCTAGAGCTAGGCGATACACTTGGCGACCATTTGGCGATTTGGAGACTTTGGAGATAAAATACATAATACTGGAACTTTCTAGAATTTTGGCGTTAGACAATAGGAACCGAGATATACCTAATTGTTACGGAACCTTCTCTGCCTGGTTCCGGGAACTATAAAAGTCTGACAGTATAAGCCGAAGACAGTCGTGTACAGACTCGTCTACAGGTTCAGAGTCCCAAAGCAAGTTAACAGTTAATTAGTTGGATTAGTCTAGTTAAGCCCAGGTGTTGAGTGAATCTCAAGCGATTGTTGAAATGAGCTGTATGCCGAATCCTGGAATTTGTTGTAGGAAAAGCATCGAGTCGTGTGTGGAGTAGCCAGTCGTGAGTCGGCAGTTGGATACAGCTAAAGCGAGGAGACAGTGGAGAATTGCAGACGTTTGGAGAGACCGCTGAGTGTAGCTACGGAGATTCCCTCCTCCTTTTGAATTCTGTCTGACCGCTATGTGTGCTGTGGTTGTTATTACTACCGATTACTACTTTTGGGCTACTGTTTGTTGTAGTGTGCTATCCTGTATTTCATTTGTTGTCTGTGTGCTCGTGTCCTTCGCATTAATGAAAGTCGTCGTTCGTTAATGAAGCCTGTTGAATGTTTCCTCACTATACACCCACTACAAGCGAACCCGGCGACTTTATGGATTTCGTTTTGAAAGTATATAGTGTAGTGTTTGTAGTGCATATGTATAGTGTTATGCATTATGATTTGAAATGTATCGATAATTTTTAATTTTGTGACACTAACAGTTTATATCAAAAAGAATAAAAGCCTAATTTCAATAAGTGCATAAATGTTTATTCTTTTTTATATCGTGTATAACATAAAAGCAAAACCTTTGTTTATGAAACATTGTTATTTCTAAAGAAAATCAATTTTTTCGCTTAAATATTTTGAAATTTCTATTGCATTAATAACCTTTGATAATATTACCATTCGAACATCAACATATTTATTTCAAATGGGATTTTTAAAAAAAACAACTAACAGCTAAATCCAGTATCTTTTCTCACTTGTAGGACATTAAATGTCTAAACAATTGGGGAAAATAGCTGTTACAGCATGCGTCTCCCGTAGTATGCTCAATAATTACGTATTTGTTCTTGATAGAAAATGTTTTCCGCTACGTTGCAAATACGCTTAAAATCCTTTTATTCTGGTAGTTCCTTACCTGTTATCAGCAAATTATATTTGTCTTCTTCCTTTCGGCATCAATCTGATCCAGTTGTCTTTTCTTTTGCAAGAGATTCTTTTTTCTGTTTTTCTTTTTAATGAAAAGAGCTTATGTCCTATTGGGATGAAATTGCGAAAAAAGTTTTTGCACCAAGGTATTTTTGTTTGTTTGTGTGTCTGTGTGCAAAATTGCTGTATTGCTAAGATAATCATCTTATCGGACTTCTCGTATAGACTAATGGTTGTAAAGTTGAAAACGCTTCGTCAACTGCGAAATGGCGTTTCGAAAACGTTTCACAGATGAAAGAATATTTTCGGTTTGGATTTTTTTTTTAATAAGCAATGCTGGTAAATTCACTGATAAAGGATTATCGACTTTTCGATAAAAGAATCTCGATATATCATTTAATTATCTATTTTTCTGATCCTCTATATCTCACTCAATATTATATTTTGGTACATAAAAAAATCCTTCTTGTCTAAAAACTTCAAAGTCAGTACAAGATACATATTTTTAGCGGTCATGAATTTGCTGCTGAAAATGCAACATATAGACAGAAATTATGTAGGCTGACTATGGTGGCAACGAAGAATGATAAGTGGCCTTTGCATTTATAGGAGTCAGAGACATATAGTGTCTATGCTGTCAAAAGCTCCAAGCTCAAGATTCAAAATAAGAATAATAAATTTGGTCTAAGAATTCATTCGTGCGGTTTTTAATAAAATATTAAAGCTTTATTTCAAAAGCAAAATGCATAAATACGTTATCAAAAATATTGTCCGTCGCTAGCCACTACTTTTTCAAAATCTTTCAGGCAATTTACGAATTCCGTGTCGAAAGAATTCCTCACTTTTCGAAGTGATCCAAACAGAGATCCATTTTTCAATATTTTCTGAAGAAGTGAACCACTGTCCAAGCAAATCATTATTCATGCAATCAAACAAGTAGTAGTCTGAAGGAGCAATGTCTGGTGAATACGGTGGGTGGGGTAACACTTCCCATCCGACATTTTCCAAATATGTTTTGACCGGTTTTGCGACATGTGGTCGAGCGTTATCACGTTGAAAAATAAGTTTATTATGTCTGTTATCCCATTCTGGTCGTTTTCTGGCCAGAGCTTGTTTCAAACGCATCAACTGAAGTCGATAACATTCTCCATTAAAAGTTTCACCAGGTTTCAGAAGCTTCAAATTTTTTTGGCTGTCCAGGGCGTTCTTGGTCTTCCAAGCCGTAATCACCACTTTTAAACCATGCAAACCACTTCTGACACGTTCGCTCAGCTAGAGCATGGTCACCATAAACTTCCACCAAAATACGATGACTTTCGGTAGCACTTTTCTTCATGTTAAAGTAATGAAGAAGAACCTCCTGAAAAAACACTTTATCAGGCAAAAAATTTGACATTTTCATTTGAATAAAAATTGTTGTTGTTTACGCTTAAACCAAATGGCATATACTAAACTAGATGCGCAATAACAGTAGTTTTAAATGTATGTTTGAACAAACGAAACTATGGGACAATAAGCTAGTTACGTCATCTCTTGTAAAACCGCACGAATTAATTCCTAGACCAAATACCTCTTTGTACACATAGCTGAATCAATAAATTCTTATTTTCAAAAAATAACGTCTATATTAAATAATTATTGCATTAAAATTTTTAAACTTTATGAATTGCACTAATAATATTTTGTAAAATTTTATATTTTTAATTATTAATTTTGAAAGAAATCTTTCTAAAATATGTTTTGTATTATGCATTACAATTAAACGCCAAATCAATCAATTTGGTGATGTAATTAAAAATATTGAATTTCATATATATATATATATATGTGTGTGTGTGTGTGTGTGTGCGCGCGCGTGTGTGTGTGTATGCGTGTGTGTGTGTGTATATATATATAGAGAGAGAAAGAGACCCTAAGTAGTAAAAGCCAAGTTAAAAGGAAAAATAGAATCAAAATTAATAAAAATCCGGCCTAAAGAATTTTTTAAGGGTCACCCTTAGGCAGGAATTCAAAATAAGGGTTTTTTTCCGTGAGGAATCGGACATTTGTCCAACAGTATAGACCCCTCGTGACACTAAAATCCCCTAAAATTAAGGCCAAAGATATGCCCAATTTTTACAGAAAAGAAACAAAACAATAAATTAAAAGAATACAACCACCAATAAGCAAAAATACAATTACATAAAGTAAACTATATAATAGCTCTCATAACCAATTATGAAAATCAAAAAGTGAAGAACATATCAGCAGCAGGTTAAAAAAAAAAAAAAAAAAAATTACAAAAGGATTTCCGTCTTCTTTATTCTTGTTTCCCGCTCCCTAAACTGTTTCTGCTAACGCCATTCAAGGTCAAAATAATTGGAGGATCTCAGCTCCGTCTATTGAGTTAGTTAATATGCAACGGAAAGTCTTTTTTTTTATTTTAGACAAAGGATTAATCCCAAATCATCTACTTTTTTTTTAAATATTATTATTGCAGTAGTTTCTGGGAAATTCATTATTAGTTAAATTTTTAATGAGATTATTTGTTTCTTCGATATAAGAAATTTTATTATTACAAACTGTTTTAATCCTGTTGAATTGTGAGATTTTTTTTTTTAATTTTAGAGTTTAGACTAGAATTACAAAGACTCGTTATTTTAAAGTTGAATTTATCTCTTTCTTCGTAGATACCAACTATTGTTTTATCATTAGCAATTTTGATTTTTAAATCCAGAAAGGTAGCTTCAAGTTGATTTTTATATATTTCTGTTAGAATTAAATCTTTTGAATAGCAATTAGTCACAATATTGGTATTATTTAAGTTTATCAAAAATGAATCATCAATATACCACCAACCGTTTATTAAATTATATTGAATTATTTTTTTCTCATAGTAATGTAGGAAAATATTGACTAAAGCACTTGAGAAATCTGTTCCCATTAGAATGCCCTTTACATGTTTATAAAAATTAATTCCATTAAAAACGTAATTTTCGATAATATTAAAATTACATAATTCTATCCAGTTATTTTTAGTAATGACACCTTCATTTAAGTATTCGTCATATATAAAAGTACAGACATTTATTAATTTTTCATGAGACAGATTGGTGTATAAATTTTTTCGAAATCATAAGTTTATTAATATTATTATCTTTAAGAAAATCCAAAACTTCTTTGTTACTATTAATTGTAAAGATATCTTCATCTTTCATTTTGTCCAGGATAATTTTTAATTATTTAAAGAAATGTTTTAAACATAACATAAATAAGAGCCAGTGCTACAAGTCACGAATCTGAATTTTAATGTTTTTTTTTATGAAATTGAACTGTTGGAAACAAATACAAATAATTCAAAGAGTATTTTTTTTGTTTGTTTTGCGAAAGCTATTATTTTTTTTCCATCTAATACCTTTTTTCCCCGTGTTTTTTAAAATTTAAGTTGTTTTATAGTTATATTCATTAATTAATAGTTCTTTATAATAATATTTACAAATTAAATAAAGAAATTATTTGCTGACTTATTTATTATTGTAATAACAATTTTTCTTTTAAATTTTTTATTTCTTTTTTTAATGTTTTGCTAAAATAATGTTTAATGCTTTGTTTAGATCTGTCAATATCTGTATTCATTTTTCTTTTAATTTCCTCTCAAATTCTCACTTTCCATTCACAGAAACCTTCCACAGGCGAACGGTATTTTCTGGATAATTTAGCAATAAAAGTATCCAAATCTTTTCCAATAGAAATTAAGATTTTATTATGGTTTATTTTTCTTTTAATCTAAATTTAGTTCCTCTTTCCATTAACTCTCTTAAAGAGCTGGATTCAATAATTTTTAAATTCCCTTTAATAATCTGACCTTCATCAACATTTATAAAATCTTCAAGGATTTCTTTTTTTACAGTTACAATCTGTTTTATTCATTTTATCTAAATTTTTGCTATAGTATTTATAATTACAAATTTGTTCCCTTAAATTTGATGTATAACTAAACACTATTGAAACAGTTGCTTTATCCGATAAAGGAAAAAAATATATTATTATTATTATTATGTACAATCGTAGGTAATATTAGTTTTTCGAAGTTAATATGCAAAAATTTTATCACACAGAGTTTTTTGTTTACATTATTTTTCTTATTAAATAGTAAATCATTTTTTTCCAACATTAGGCTTACATTTAATTAGATCAAGAATTATACATTTAGTGTACGCATTTTTAAACTTTAAATACCCGAATTTATTATTTATTAACCATTTAATTTTATTATTTCTAAAACCAAAAATATATTTCTTAATTTAGCGAATGTTTTCACTATTGTGTTTCAGATTACAATAATTCTGAAATTCCTCAAATATAATTTGAAAATTGCCACCTTTTCCTTTAACTCTGTCAAATCTTTTACTGTAGATTTCTTTATTTAGAACCTCTTTAAATATATTTAATTTGTAATAAATGCAGTTATTGTTTAAATCTCCATAGCCTCCCTCATTTAATTTACTGTTAATTCCATAAGGAAATAAAATTTTTAATTTACAAATATAAATATTTTCCATATATAATCTTTTGTTTTAGTCTTTAACATTGTCTTCTAGAATGTAGATATTAACATTATTAAAGTTTATTGTTTTGAAAGTGTTCTAGTTCAAAGTCAGTAGTCTTTTTTTTTATAAAGTATTTAATATCATATCTATAGTAATTAATTCTTAAATTGAGTTCGGTGCTAGTTTGGCCTTTTATATACTATACATACATACATACATACATACATATATATATATATATATATATATATACTTATAATAAAGCTCAACGTGTGTGTGTGTGTGTTTGTTTGTATGTTGGCGCTCTACAGGCCAGACCATTCAACCTACAACTACCAAATTTGGCACGTGTATACATTGGAGGCCTGAAATGTGCATCTGGGGGTTATTTTTTCAAATTTTTAACTAGAATTTTATTTATTTAAAAATTAAGCGAAATTTTGACGTGTTTCTGCTATAACTTCCGAAAATATTACCGCACAAAAAAGATTTTTACATGAAGTTAAAGATCACAAATTTATCTTTTAAATGATACAAATGTTTTAATCTTAAAATTAAATTTCTATTTTTAATGAATTTTTAAATAAATATTTTAACTATGTTTTTCAATAATTTTTTTCGTAAAAAATAAAAATTAAAATTAAGCACGTTTCGCATTCATGGGAAAAAATTAGCTTTCTTCAAAGTGTTACCATCACATTAATTAAAGCTCCAATTAAAAATAAATTAAATCTTTTTGGAAATGAAATCTGCAAAAATATAATTTTCGGCACGTGTTTGTAGGAAATGAAACAAATATGAAATATTATTTTTTCTAAAAAATAAATTCAAGAAAAATTATTTTATGATCTTTTACACTCTCTATACAGGGTGTTTATTTAGTCCCGGACCCATTTTGATGTTTAATGACTCATGAATTAATGAAGATATAAACAAACTTAGGGCATTTATTGATGGAATAACTCATATATTTTCCTTTTCAGGTTTGAATATTTTTACTTTTGTAAATATCGTCTGCGCTTGTGGTTAATTTCAGATAATTTCATTTTCCAGTCTAAATATCTGTACTTTTCTAAATATCGTCTGCTTATTAATTGCATTTTTCTCTCTTTTGTTTTTGTCTAAATATCTGCACTTTTCTAAATATCGTCTGCTTATTAATTGCATTTTTCTCTCTTTTGTTTTTGGCAACTATTGAAATGTTATGTTTACTTTTGATGTGTTTGTTCTATGTAGTACTTTTGTATGTGATGTTTTATTCGAGCGGATATTAAGGAGAATGCATACACTACAAGAGAAAGCACAGCTTTTATGGTGGTCATAATTTCCAATTAACTAAATCACTGACTTTTAAGAGTTAATTTCCAATCACTTAAACTGACTGATTTATGAAAATTTGAATATCACTATTCAATAAAAAAAGGATAATTTTAGATTTTCCATCGATCGCTTCAAAGAAAATACGCCAATCAGCACGCAGGTTTCTCAAGATAAATTGGCCAAAGATTATGAAAATATTGAGTTTTTCTAAATTTTTAACATTTAAAATTTAGTTGATCGTGGAAAATAGAAACATTCATTCATTTATTTAAAATGTGGTGTGTCCAGAATATTTCTCAGAATATGATACCTTACTGTATTATATTTAGACTTCATAATTTTTGAAATATATTTATAGGCCGGAACAAAATATTATTATTGATTTCATTTCAATCCTTTTGAAAGCAAAACTAAAAACTGAATTTTATGCTGAATCTAAGATTGTTTTGTTGAATTATTGTTTGAGATATTACATAAATTATGAAAAATATTTTGTAGTTAACATAAGACTTAAATACCGAGCGATTCTGTTTGCAATACTCACATTCAATAATAATAATAATTAATAAATAACAATAAAGATGATAAATAAAATAAAACGCTTAAAATAAAACGCTATTAAAAATATCTTAATATTAATTGCAATTTCATCATTTACATTTTTAATTAAAGTTGAAGTTTTGCCGGAAATGACAACAAATTAGCAAAATATATATAGTAAATTTAACGAAACGATCTAAACAGTATAAGTTTGGTATGACTATCAAAATTTGAAGATTAAAAATGTTTTGTTTGAGAATCCTTTAAGAGACCAGTTACTTAAAATATTTAATTGAAAATTGTAGCGAGCGATAATACTGGCGAACCGGCTGGTCGCCAAAGGCGGCT